>APFE031303721.1:0-16866 GCA_000404065.3 Pinus taeda | reverse complement strand
TGAGAAGTGATTTAACAGTTCCTTGTCAATAATGTTTTTATTTACTAAGTGGTGTTTTTACTTATTAAGTGGTTAGAGAAAATAGTTATTATTTACTCAAGCAAATAATCTTCATAAATTCCTTTTGTTCAATCGTTCTGGGTAATGCAAAGGAAGGAAATTATTGAATAAAAATGCTCTAAACAAATTATGAATACTGGAACAACTACAACACGGAAAACGCCAACCTCAGAAGTCTCGGATAGGCATTTCTGCAAGGTCAGAAACGAACAATATTATAATACTCATAATGAACAGTTGCGATATAAAACGGAAAACACTAAATAATCTTCGTAAATTCCTTTTGCTTAATCATTCTCGGTAATGCCAAGGAACAAAAAAAGGGAGCCAATCTCAGAAGTGTCAGATAGGCATTTCGCAAGGTCCGAAAGGAACAATATTACAATACTCAGAATGAAGAGAAAATTATAATAGTTGGCGGAAAACACTATATTTTCATTTAGAAATCCCCGATGGAATTATCAAAAAAATAATTACGAATTGAACTGAAATTATTCTTCCTTTTAAACTGAAACCATTATACTCTTGAAAGCACACAGAGCGCATAAATGAGTCAAATAGAATGGACAAACAGATCTTTCCATCAATAAAAGCCAAACTCAAAGTCTAATATATAGAAGCAGTGCTGCATCTTCCACGAACAAAGAATTTTAAGAAACTTGCGAGAATTCTCCATTCTAATTCCCTATTCTTCAAGGCCATAAGGCAGCTTCACATGAACACTGGTCAGGTCAAAGCCAGAACCTTGAACTTGCGACTACTATTCTGACCTTGGGAAAATACATTTATATACAACGTTACGCCCACACAGTTTTCTCTTCTTTGGCACGGCCAACGCTTATGAGGTCGGTGCAGAAGAATTTCCTGAGTTGCGTTATTAGACAGACGGGATCTGCTTCCCCGATCACAGTTATCCTTTTTTCCTTCCTATCCACGGCAATATACTCTACCCCTGCATTAAAATTTCCAGTATTCAAAACCCAGTGGATGGTAAAATAATATTTTTGGCGATAGCTTTATTCAATGAATTTTACCTTCAATTCCTGCAATTGTCTGCATAGCTCCTCTTGCTTTTCTCGCTCTCAATAGCCAACAATTTCAGCACTATTTTCTGTAAACGGGTCATCATCAGTGATTAAGATTAACAGTTGTGGGTGAAGAGAAAAGAAAAATATTAATGTCTTCAAAAATTAACACCACAGATTCCTTTCAAAACACACCACAGTTCCTTTCAAAACACATCATAAAAATATCCAGAAAGTGCTAAATCTAAAAATATTAGTCTTCAAAATTCTTTTTAAATACATTAATAAAATCCCATCAATTACTTAACCCTAACCCTAAAAAGCTTGGAATTAAAATAAATCTACAACAATGCATATCAGCTAGTGATTGTGAAAACAGGAGAGCGGAAGAGTTAGTGGCATACATTCATATTTGGCAAGCAACAGAGGGTTTCCAGAAATGGATGGAGAGACTTGTATTTCTTCGTAAAGACCAGTGACATACACGCTGTGGATTGAATTACTATTTATATTGCAGTTAGAGCCATGCTTCGTGGAAACTTCGGCAGCCCACCCAAAGCATTGCTACGCGGTATGCCTGGTCCTTCGCTTACGAAACAATATATATGTATAAACTGGGAGTTTGCATTTAACAATGGAAATTAACTTTCATAATATCTGTATAAATGAAAGTTCCCAATGTTGTCGAACTATTGAAGTATAGAAACTTGTTTGACTATCAGAAGAATCATAATACAACAACAAGGTCTATCATGGTATGGAAAGGTAGCGTCGACACCCAACGACACCAACCACAAGCGGAACACTGAAGACGACTGTACAGGGAAACCCTCTTGCAGAGCGGACCGAAGACCTCCTTTGGAGGAGAGAAACAATGAGCAAAGAAGTTAGGAACGAGTACACAGAGTTGAAAGGCTCCTCCCAGGGTTCTTTGCTTGTGATATAAGCTTTGACAGGGTTCCATACGCTGACAGGTGGTTAACATGCAAATATCTCTATGAAGAAATGTCTAAATTAGGTGTTGGCTTAACGTGGAACAGGCCCAGAAAGAACTTAGGATAAGATGATATTGCAAACTTTGCCTCCACAGCCTACCACAGCGTACTTTGGATAAGATGAGATTGCCTCAATATTTTTAATCGTTTGCCGAACCAAAAACTTTGGGTAAAATTTTGTTGAATAAAATTGGGAGCATCAAACTTAGGTTAAAATGTGAAAACACCGAAAAAAACCAGTCAATGTATCAAGTAATGGTAGCTCAACGATCGATCGATCGCTAATAGTCCCAGGCAGGGACTAATAAGTCTCTTATAAAAATAATTACAAAAATCTTTATTTTAGACAAGTGATTTTTTAATGCCAGTTGGTTGTTAAACACCTTTTCGAATTATCATTTTTGCCCCAAAAAATCATTTTGATTAAATAGAATAAGGAAAAATGGTGCCCTATCAAACAAATGAATTTAAAAAGTATATTTATTTATATTCATTATCTAAATTAAAATATAATATAAAAAATCAAAATCATCTTATTAACTGGTATTAATTTGATTATTTAAATCCAGCATTTGCAAGAATTGTTGCCAATCTTTCTTAAATTGAAAAAAATATCCAAATATATTTAATTGACTTTTAATATAATAATTAGTGCATTTAGACCATTGTATATTAAATTTTATTATTAATAACTTTTTATTTTCATCAATTCTTAAATCAATTAATAAATTATCTACTTCTAATGGTTATTCTTATTATTTTTAATAAAAATATAAATACTTTTTTTATAATAAGAAATAATAAATATATATAAAATAATATTTTTCACACTTTTTTAACCAATTATAAACTTAATTTCCACTACCTATACATTCCACTTTCCATTTTAAAATTATATCTAAGCTATACATTGTTAAATAATTTTTATAACAAAGTAAATTAAAATTATGAACTTACATAATGCTCTATTTATCCGGGGTTACAAGAGTTCTTATCCTTGACTCGTGATAGTTCAAAAGCCATAAATAAATAATACTTTCAAGAGAAGGTAATCACTCCTTCCTTTAACATGCAATATAAAAACAAAAATTAATTATGAATAAATTTCACGTGAAACAATTTTCTAAAAAACTGAAATTGCAATATTGATACGAAAATCAAATTCCCACACGACTCGAAATTAATGGGAAATATATTTTGTTTTATAAATAAATCAATCTTCAAAATTTTGTATTTTTTTTTTCTCCAAAAGTATGATTTTTTTTTTTCATTTTAATGTAACTTAGAATATAAAACAATTGTTGTCATAGATTATAAAACTATACCGAGAGTAATCATGGGGTAATATCATAACTATTTTTATCATTTGTGAGTCAACTGATATATCTTGTCTTGCGATTCTCACATGTTAAATTTAATAGAAAAATATCACTTGAGGATAGGATGGACGTACTTACTAGTTCCAGTTGATTTGATACCAATACTAATTGTTAGAAACTAATAGATTAAATTAAAAAAAATAGGTTAATATAATTAAAATTTAAAAAATTGAGTCATTTTCTATTTACTAGACCAATAGAAAAAAGAAATTTTTTAATTTAAAAAAATTTTAAAATGTTTTTTTTTTAAGATTAGCAGTCTACATTTTAATATTCAATCTGATTAAGGTCGGAAATTGAACCGGTGATTTCACATTAAAGAGTGTTTTAATAGAAGCACCAGATATTGCTATCTAAAATTGCATTACAAAAAAATGATTTTAATTTTTCCAAATATTTGATTTCAATATAATAATTATGTAATTGACCAATAAAAAAAAATAATAATTTTAAAATTCAAAAAATATTTTTTATTTTTCAAAATATTTGATTTAATATAATAATTTTCAAAAACTTCACAAAGTTTATAAATTATTGGAGAAATGTAAGATATCAAAGCTTTTTTACCATAAATGGATTACCATATAACCTACTTTTGGACCAATATAATAAACTTGCAGTTATCCACTATAAAATCACAAAGTCCAGTACGCAACCCACAATATATCAAAAGCACAATTTTTATACGAAATTGCTCTCCATCATTATAAACTTACGAAGTAGTGAACACTAAGATTTAGGCAGCCATAGCCCTCCGATACAATCCCCTCCGCAATACAAGGCAAAATTACCAAAATTTTATTTGGTCGGTAAAAAACACCAAAATTCGATTTGGCCACTAGAATGACCAAATTTGAAACCGCGACTTGTGCAGTTTTCCTTGCCCGTTCTACATTCAACGTGCGCGTCAACCATAAGATGTGCTCTCGTCTTCGCACGTGGACATGCCCATGTTGGCTTCTCCGAGTCATGCACGACCGTCAAGAATGTCAATAAGTGGTTTGGACAACGTCACCTTGTTGGCTGTGTCCTCTAAGTTCTTTTACTATGGAGGAGTATGATAAGTTAAGTCAGTGAACTTGAAATTTTTTATTTCGCGGAAGTTTTGTGGTTAAATTGATAAGAAGGGATATATTTGGGTGGATGTGTTTAGTATAAATATTTGTTGGTAAGCAGATGCATAGTTAAATTAAAAACAAAAACAAATACACAACAGATTTAATCAAGTATATAAAGATACAGCTTTTAACATGGTTCACTCAACCAATTTGGCCTACGTCCACACAACATAGGCATCGGCAATTTATTAATCAAAACAAGAGATTACATCATGAAATCCTCACAAAACTCTCACACTCTTAGCCAACATCCGAATGGTTCCCTGTTATATAGCAAAGAGAATCTAACAACCTCATTAAGTCACTCACATCAAATATAGGAGTCATTAACTCCCTCCCAACAAACTAGAGTTAATCTAGAAACTGAATTTCTATTGTTGTCACAATATCTAATTTGGAAATAAATATCCATATTTGATTTGTCTATACTAATAAAAATACTCTAAAATATTTTGTAGAAATTAAATCTTTACCGTTCACTTAATAATTATTGATAATTAAATTAAATTTCCTAAATATTATTTTAAATAACACACATAATTATTGATAATTAAATTAAAATTCTATTTATTTTTAATAACACACATATCCACGTTTACTATTATTAATTAATAAAGCTTAATATTATTAATTTAATTAAAGCTTTAATAATTTGTTTAAAAATAATTTCAAATTATATTTGAATTAATTTATTATTAATTATAAATATCATCTTAGATTTAGCACTAAATTTATTATATATCGTCAGAATCGTGTACTTGACCAATGAGATACATCCATATTTAATAAAAATCTAAACATCTAAACCACACCAAAATAAACCTGATCTTTACCATTTTAACTATATTACAACATACCAACATCTCACTTTTAACGTTCAAGCACATACACACACTTAGGACAGGTTGGCAAATTCACTGGTCACCGTGTGACGAGAGTAGTGCACTCACAATTAACATTAACACAGCATACAGGCCCTCCGAGTGATTAGCCCTGACTATCAAAACAAAATATTCAAAGAAATAAAAACAACCCATTAAAATTCAATAATACAAGTCAAAGAAATAAAAACAACCCATTAAAATTCAATAATACACGTCCGTAACAGTAAATACATAGGGTGAGAAGGAGCCTGTTTCGAGCCCTTGGCAGCTCGGGGCTTCTTTTCCTTGGGTTCCTTTGCCTTAGCATTGACAGCAGGAGAAGGAGCAACTTCCGCCACACATACTCCTTTGCATACCACCGGTCCAAACCGCCTCCTCCATTTTATAACATATAAAAAGCCTCTGTTACAAGTTTGCAGGGTGAGAATTAAACTACAGTACAGTATTTTGAGCGTTGAAGAAACGTGTATTGCGCTGGCATTTTTGTTCTTTGATTGACCGCAGTGCTCACAATTCGAACGATGTATATGTGCTGAACCACGTATATGAAGACCATGCACATGTATCGAAGCTCTAAGCAGCCCTACGCTGTTCTCGACTAGCTATATGAGTATTAGCTGTGGTTTCCAAGCAATACAGTCGGTTCATTCTTCCATTCATTCCACCAGAGGAGGAAAATAAAGAACGAGTCGGAAATCGTCAATGAAACTCAATTCTTACTCAGCGAACACACCCGTTCACCTACTCACCTACTGTTGCGGATTTGCGTGTTCGTGGCTCCGAGGCTCCATGACTGTTGCGCTATCACATCGCACCACCACTCCACTGGTTCATAATCTCGGTCATACATTGACCCTCCTCACACCGTGCGTGAAGCTTGGGGAAGCACATCAGGAGAAGTAGAACATTTCGAATTCTCCAGGGCACATCTTGCTGCTTGGATGTCGATGCCAATGCTGATGTTGTAAGAGCATTTCTTCGCTGCAACTGAACTATAATCCTGGTCAAGTATTTGCGTCAAGTGTGCTTCTCATTTCACTGAATTCGTCCCTCCATCCAGAATATTTTGACTACATTTGCGTTGAATGTGTTTGGTCGTGTCATGTGGTTGGGGTGTGAAACCAACAATCAAGAGGTCGTACTCCATTTATGGGCATAACCACGAATTCTGGAGTTCTTTCTGAGGGGCCTAAAGTCATCATTCCACCTTTTATTTGTTGTAGCTGCATTGAAGGGACTGCATGCTATCTCAAAGGTTGAATGAGTGTGGTTTGATGATGATACAAGGAGTGTGGTGAAGAGGGAATCTATTCTTCCATTTCTTGGGCAGTGCACATCAGAACCAAATGTTGAGTGTCATTTCGGGGATTGATAATTGCATAGGTTGAATGAGTGTGGTTTGATGATGATACAAGGAGTGTGGTGAAGAGGGAATCTATTCTTCCATTTCTTGGGCAGTGCACATCAGAACCAAATGTTGAGTGTCATTTCGGGGATTGATAATTGCATATGTACTAATTTGTGTTGGCTATCATTTAATTATGAGGTTTTATCTTCCAATATGCTAGTTGTTTAGTTACCTTTTTGAATGAGAAATGTCCATTATATAGGAGCTATCACTTAATGGCTATTGCATTTAATTTCTAAATTTTCTGTTGGAAAATATAAGTTTATTTGGAGATTGTTACTACATGTGGAAGCATTAAAAACAATGTACAGTGAATAAATTTATGAAAATCACCAACTGTGGAGAACATTGTGGCAAAAATTATTTGCATATCAGGGGTTTATCTATTGAGACAATGGCCAGACTTGTAGATGCATTAAAGTTATTGAATATCCCAATTCATTCCATTGTTGATGGGATGGTAAAAGTCAACAAAGAAACTCTTTTTTGACATTCAAACTTATTTGCAAAATGCACAAGAACAGATTGATTTTCTGCAGCTTGAATCTCAACTGCAGCAAGAAGAATTACATCGGTGGAGTCATCATTCTGAATCTGTTTCTGTTCAGAACATTGAAACTGACTCCCATAAGCAGCAAGTTGATTCAGATCCAGTACCTAATGAGGGAGCAGAGTTACATGCAGAAGTTCAATTTGCACTTCCCAAGCCCATCATTAGACCTTGGGAAGATCTTGTCCATAACAAACACAAAACCGGTCTTGGATATGAAAAGGACGCGTCCTTTCACATTCCAGATTACTCAAAGCCCATTCAGTTTCAAAGTGTTGGATTCCTTCATGACAGTTCACCTTCAATTGTTCTAGATTCTACCCCTCTTCCACAACAACAGATTGTGAAATGCCAACACTATGACCAAGTTGGCCATCTGAAAGATCATTGTTTTGATCTTCATCCATGTAAGCACTGTCATAAAACCAGTCATTCTTCAAACATGTGCTTCAGAAACAAACCTCTGGCAAGAACAAATATTCATCTTGGATGGATTACTTCTTGGCAATGGGCATCAACAGCCAAGAATATATTCCAGTAATATGTCAGGACTTGTTCTAGAGTATTGAACAGTCTTGCAGTTGAGTTTTTTCTGTCATCTCACCTTGTATCTAAAAAGGGGGGAAATGTTGGTCATCTACAAGCTTCAAAGCCACATCAAGTGAGCCTGAGCTACAACCTGCCATACCAGATTCAGAGTTGTAGCCAGAGACAAAGATGCCCCTGAGCATGCCTTCAGTCGTTGATACTTCTTTAAAGAATTGGGGACACTTCCTCTAGCAGAAGACTTCATCTTCTTGCTAGTTTTGGAAGAGTTCCAGGAATTGCATTAAGCATTCTAGAGTTGTCAGTAATACTTAAACCATCACAGGTTGAGACCTCCCTTTTCAGGTTGAGGTTCTCTCTTTTATGCAGGGTGAGACCTCCCTTTCATGGTTGAAGGTTTCCCTCTTCAAAACATCAGGAGCACTTCCTCTAGCAGAAGACTTGAGCTTCATGCCAAACTTGGAAGAATTCCGAGAACTGCACTAAGCATTCCAATGTTGGTGGTCATCCTTAAACCACCGGCCTTATACCAACATTTCAGAGAGCACATTCAACCTAGTGTTGCTATGCATTTTTGCACATTTTGTATTAGAGTTCTCTTCTTGGACTCATACATAACCCTTCGGATTAAGGGGCGGAATGTTGGACACTTAATCCTCTAAGGGTTGGTGTGGAAGCTGAATAGCCAAAAAGAGTCCAAGGGACCACTTGGAATATGAAACCAAGGGTCACTCCTATGTATTATAAATATGTATCATTGTGAATAAGAAATACACTCTCATGCTTATCTTTCCTAATTTGTCTCTACCATGTGCGTGTTTAACAATATTAAATCCAAGGGATAAATATTATAAACCTAAGTTATAAAACCCTAAGATAAATATTATAAACCCTAAAATAAACATGGTTGACCACGGTTGATTTTCTTATTAACATTATTTTTGTCACAATGTGACATTAGACTATGGTTGAACATGATTTATTTTCATATTGAGACAACCTTTCTAACAATGTGAAGTTCGAAAATGGTTGACTATGGTTGATTTTCATATTGAGACAATCTTTGTCACAATGCTATGTTGGACCATGGTTGACCATGGATGACCATGTTGCCACAATGTGACGTTGGACCAAGAGACAATCTTTGTCATAATGTGACTATGGTTATTAACCATGGTTGAACATGATTGACCATGGTTGACCATGGTTGATTTTGATATTGAGACAATCTTTGTAAGAAAGCAACGTTGGAACATTGTCAACTATGGATGACCATGGTTGTCACAACGTGACATTGGACTAAGAGACAATCTTTGTCAAAATGTGACCATGGTTGATTTTCATATTGAGACAATCTTTGTCAGAATCCGTCGTTGGAACAAGATTGACCATGATTGATTTTCATATTGAGACAATCCTTGTCACAATGTGACATTGGAGCATGATTGACTATAGTTGATCATGATTGATTTCAATGTCAAGACAATCTTTGGCACAATGCGGCATTGGACCATGGTTGGTTTTCATATTGAGACAATCTTTGTCACAATACGATATTGGACCATGGTTGACCATGGGTTATAAATCCAAGGTATATAAACCATAAGATAAATATTATAAACCCTAAAATAAACATGGTTAACCACAATTGATTTCCATATTGACAAAATCTTTGTGGAAATGCGACGATGGACCATGGTTGACCATGGTTATAAAGTCAAGGTATATAAACCCTAAAATAAACATGGTGACCATGGTTGATTTTCATATTGGCAAAATCTTTGCCACATTATGACGTTGGACTATGGCTCACTATGATTGATTTTCATATTGAGACAGTCTTTGCCACAATGCGACATTGGACCTTGGTTGACCATGAAAGACCATGTTGTCACAATGTGATGTTGGACCAAGAAACAATCTTTTTCACAATTTGACCATAGTTATTGACCATGGTCGATTTTCATATTGTGAAAATCTTTGTAAGAATGCGACGTTGGAACATGGTTGACCATAGATGACCATAGTTGTCACAATGTGACGTTGGACCAAGAGACAATCTTTTTCAGAATGTGACCATGGTTGACCACGATTGACCATGGTTAACCATGATTGACCATGGTTGACCATGGTTGATTTACATATTGAGACAATCTTTGTGAGGTTGTGATGTCGAAACATGGTTGACCATGGGTGATTTTCATTTTGAGACAATCCTTATCACAATGTAACATTATACTATGGTTAACCATGATTGGTTTTAATCTCGAGACAATCTTTGTCAAAATGCGTTGGAACATGGTTGACCATGGTTGATTTTCATATTCAAACAATCTTTTTCATAATGTGACATTGGACCATGGCTGACCATGGTTGAGCATGATTGATTTCCATATTGAGAAAATCCTATCATAAACCCTAAGATAAATATTATAACTCAAGCTATATAAACCCTAGGATAAATATTATAAATGTTGAAATAAACATGGATGACCATGGTTGATTACATATTGAGACAATCTTTGGCACAATACGACGTTGAACCATGGTTCGCCATGATTGATTTTCGTATTCAGACGATATTTGTCACATGCAACATTGGACCATGGTTAACCATAGTTGACAATGATTAACCATGGCTTTCCATGTTTGATTTTCGTATTGAGACAATCTTTATCTCATTGCGACATTGGACCATGGATGACCATGGTTAATTTTCATATTGAGACAATCTTTATCACAATTTGACATTCAACCATGGCTGACCAATTTTAACCCTAACGCCATTTCTTATCTAAAATAATAATAACCATAAAAATTTCCATTAACCAATGGAGACAATACTAACTAATATAAAATTAAAAATTGAAAATAAATCAAAAAATTATTTTATCATTTATATAATTTAAAAGATCGAAAATAAGTCAAAAAAAAATATTTTATGCTTTGTATTCATTTCTTCGTATGCATAGCGTAAATATAAAATATAATGGTCATATTTAACTTTGCCTAGTTTCTAGTTTTGTAAATAATATATTTAATTATTTAATTATTAATTATTATTATGATTCACTTCCCTTTAATTTCATATATTATTATTATTTGAATATTTTTATTTATTCTATTCTATATTATATTATTTAGACATCTTATTTATTTTCGTTTTTTATTATTGAAAATAAATTAATTGAAAATCAATTTTCATATTGAAAAAACAATAATTTATTAAAAGAATCTCTATAATTACCATTTAATATTATGATATTGAGAGAGTAAAAGAGATAAAGAAGTTAATGTAAGCGAGGACACCTTTTTTTAAATGTTATACAACAATATAATGTAATTTATATAATTGTTATATTTTTATTATGTTATGGTTTACAGATTTTGAAAATCATCTGGAAATTATTTTTTATAAATTAAGTTTTCCTTTTGAAAATGAATGAATCACAGGAAACATAAAATATTAAATACGATATAAATCCAGAAATTAATTTTAAACGCAATAATGTATTAACTAATAAAAATATAATTAAATTTAAATTATTAACTTAATGTTATTAAATTTATTATTATTATTAATTGTTAAATTAATTATTTCATACCAACAAAAGAGCTCAAACTAATTTTTCGATCCAAGATTAGTGGATTCTAATTCTAACCAGCGTTGGAGGCAGCGGTAGTCCCTGTCGGGTAATCAAGCCCAAACGTATTGAACAATGGTTAATGGTTTTTTAGATTATAACTTTTAATTAGAATGAACAAGAAGCTTCAATTACAATGAAAAATACCTTTCGTTTCAATCTCTGTGGCATATTATATTAAGTTAAAGGTAGTGATATGGTGTTATTATGGCAAAAGGAAATGTATATTAAGTTAAAGGTAGTGATATGGTGTTATTATGGCAAAAGGAAATGTATATTAAGTTAAAGGTAGTGATATGGTGTTATTATGGCAAAAGGAAATGTGTTCAGTGATAAGTTAAAAAATGGTTGTGCAAGTATTGTGAAGCAAGTTGCCAATGCTACAAATGATGTTGTAGGAGATGGCACTATCTGTGCGATCATCTTTACTCATGCAATATTTATAGAAGGCTATAAGTCAGTTGCAGTTGGGATGAATGCAATGGACTTGAGACGAGGCATCAGCTGACTTGCAGCTGGGATGAATGCAATGGAATTGAGACGGGGCACTAGCATGGGAATTGATGCAGTTGTGGTACATTTGAAAAGTAGAGCAAGGATGATAAGCACACTCAAGGAATTTGTACAGGTAGGCACCATCTCAGCAAATGGTAAAAGGGAAATTGGTGAACTGATTGCCAAAGCAATGAAAAAAGTTGGAAAGGAGGGGGTCATAACTATTGCAGATGGGAAGACGGTGTCAATGAATTGGAGGTTGTTGAAGGAATGAAGGCTATATATCTTCATATTTTATCACAAATGATAAGGCCCAAAAATGTGAATTAGAGAACCCTCAGATTCTGGTACATGAAAGAAAATTTCAAATTTGAATGCAGTTGTCCGAGCAATGGAGCTGACCTTGAATAAGAAAAGAGCTCTTGAATAAGAGAAGAGCTCTTCTGATTGTTTCTTTGGAGAAAACTGAAAAGTCAACTTGGAGGATCTTGTTGTACTTGCTAGTGATCAAATGATTTCAAAAGAACTTGGCATGAAGCTTGAAAAGGTTGTAGCTGCTATGTTTGGTTCAACAAAGAAGGTAACTGTATTGAAAGATGACACTATTATTCTTGATTGAGGTGGTGATAAGAAGGCTATAGAAGAAATATGTGAGAAGATTTGGGCCGCCATTGAAGCCAACACAACAAACTATGATAAGGAAAAGTATCAGGAGAGGTTGGCAAAGCTTTCAGGAGGAGTTGCAGTTATGAAGATTGGTGGAGCTAGTGAAGCAGAAGTAGGGGAGAAGAAGGACAGAGTTACAGATGCCTTCAATGCCACAAAGGCAATAGTAGAGCAGGGTATTGTGCCAAGAGGTGGTGTTTCTCTTCTTTATGTGACAAAGGAGCTAGAAAAACATCAGACTACTAACTTCGACCAAAAAATTGGAGTGAAAATTATTCATAATGCATTGAAGATGCCTGCATATACGATTGTTGCAAATGTCGGTGTCAAAGGTGCAGTGGTTGTTGGGAAATTACTGGAGCAAGATAATCTTGACCTTGGCTATGATGCTGCCAAAGACTTTCTTCTTTCTTCTTGAAATCCCGTGTTTATTATTATACCGTTTATTCAAAAACACCATATCATGCACATTAGAACAAGCTATATGAGTTTTGGTGAAGAGCATTCTTGAAATCCCGTGTTTATTATTATACCATTTATTCAAAGACCATATTGTGCACATTAGAACAAGCTATCTGAGTTTTGGTGAAGAGAATGATAGAGGCATAGGTAAAAGAAAATATACAAGAAATTTAATAAAGTAGCCAAGCCAATCAACAACCTCTTGACAGTTCAATCCTTTCAAGGAATGTGAAACTCAGCTCCAACGAGGACATGATGGATCAAATTAGAGGAACTGAGTTATTTGTAACTTATGGATCAAACAAGGATTTCAATTCCAAGAATATAAAACTGTCTGATTTCAATTGCAAGAATATAAAATTGTCTGACCTGTTACATAATATTTAATTTTTCTTGTTGAGGTGTTTGTTTTAATAAAAATAATAATGAATGGTTTGAAATACTTAATTTCTGGAATAATCAACTTTGAGCGTAATCTTAGCAGTGCTAAACATGCATCGTATTATAAGCAATTGCATTATTTCCCCTATGAATGATTCACTCAATAACCAACTTTGAGCATCTTCAGCACGAAACCTGCATTGTCTATAGAGATTGATTGGCCAAACGACAGGATGCAACGGACGACAGCCTTCCACTGACCAACAACCCCCTCTACCACCAAGCAGAAGGCCATGGATTCCCCCCTTAGTGGTGGAGTAAAGCTTGCCTAGAATCGGAGTTACTGCTACCACAAGATATCTGGAGACCAATAATTCTTAGGCAATTCTGAAACTATGGTAAAGGAAGTCTAGTAAAGACTGAGTTATTCCACCAGATGATGACAATCATGGTAAGAACAATTATAATTAGAAAGAACTGGAAAGAACGTAAATGGCGTTCTTCCTCTGAACTGGAAAGAACGTAAATGACATTCTTCCTGTCAAGGATCAAACCCTTTCATGCTTAACTAAGGAACTGAGAAACCACCAGGCTTCCGAAAAGGTTAGCAACACTGCCAATTATTTTTGGAAACAAAAAAATAATTGCACTTGGTTCTGCGTAAAATTGCCATTGAAAATCATCATACCTAATAAATCATTGTATTCATGTCTAGAAGGAATGAGGAGTAAATTGATGGAAACCCTTTCATATTACAATATTGATGTTAACAAAAATCCTAACTATGACAAACAAGAGAATAACTAGCTGAGAATAGTACAAGTGGTTTGAGCTTTTCTCTTGGAAAATTGAAGGAGAAATCAATACCCAAAATATAGCTTTAGGTAAAGACAAGCTTAAACGCAAATGTCACATACAATATTATATAATCATCTAATATAAAGAACCCAAATGTCACATAAAAAGATTACTAATCATCTAATATAAAGAACCACTTGTTTGACATTGGACGCACAATTTTAACACTTCTCTGATCCTGTGGCCCCATAGTCTTACCACTTGTTTATTTTGCAAACATCGAACATGCACGATGGACAACCCATAGTCTTACCACTTGTTTATTTTTCAAACATCAAACATGCATGATGGACAATGCGAAGCAGACACACTCCTTTATTAAAGATGAAAGCAATTGTTTTGGTTTCATCTATGGGTTTTCCGAGAGCATATCTCATATCGAACACAATAGACAAGTCCAACGAGAGAGTCCAAATGAGTAAGATTTAATAGAATTGTTCTCAGTTATACATTAGAAGATATGAACACAATAGACAAGTTCAGCGAGAGAGTCCAAATGAGTAACATTTAATAGAATTGTTCTCAGTTATACATTAGAAGACTTGCTTCACACAGTTCTTAAGATAATGTGTGTCGGAGGGGCCCCAAATGGTGAATTCAATGCCAAAGATCAACCTCCAAACTGGTGAAATGCCCCCATCCCTCCTTTGGCCAACTGGAACAGATCTCTACTATCTTCCCATATCGATCTTGACCTCCCTCTACCGCAAGGCTTGCCTGGAAAATTCCAATAGCGGGATCTTATCACTGACATTCCGGGGAAGCGGGAATCAATAAGGAATAAGGATGCCACCTTCAGAAATAAGGATGGGTATTATCATTGACACACCAGGGAAGCAGGAATCAGTAAGGAATAAGGATGCCACCTTTAGAAATAAGGATGGGTATTCTCAATTAGTAGGGGTCTTAATGTCACAACCAAGCGTATGAAAAAATCCCTCCCTAGAACCATGATAGGAATCAGTGCATTGACTCCACTCCATGCTCGCATACCGTTGTGGCTCTTTCGACTGCCATGGGCTCAACAAGGGTCAAGGTGAATATCCGAGTGACCACCAGAGGCAGGTTCATCCGATTCCACTGCTAGGCCATTTGCCAAGCATCTAGTGGTAACTAGTTGGGAAATGGTAACTAGCTCAGTAACGAGAGGTAGTGGAGCTGTTCAAAGCAAGGGCCTGCTCTAGTGACATTCCTGCTCTAGCTTTAGTCCGATAAGAAAGAACATCATGGCCTGAGCCTGCGCTGGGTGAGTAAGAAGGAGTTGAGTTGTTGTCGAAGCTTGAATCACGTTAAGAGCCCTCTATCTGAGGCAAGAGCTCATCTCAAATTGTCCCATATTACCAATGAAAGAAAGAACAATGAACAATTGAAAATAAACTCAAGAAACTCATAAAATTGCCACAAGTGTTACTGATGGTTCACTTGATTGTCTTCATGTGGTCCATGCCAGCTCACTAACCAGATACTTCCTTGTCCTCCTTCCATTTTTCCATTATTACTTTACATTTAGCTTCACATCTCTAGAAATATCTATGATGATTTAGCCTTAAGCATATTCAATCTATTTTGTGCTTTCAATCCTTGAATCATAGTTGCATGCAAGATTCTAGAAGAACAACCATATTCGAAGGCTTGTCAAATGTGTTAACTTCGCCCTCAAATTTGTCAAATTCGTTTCCAACAGTGGTTTAATGTCGAGGTAGAAACCGACTACAAAATCATTGTTCCCAGCCGCTTCCATGCTCATCCCACCACCGAGAATCCTTTGACCCTTTTGTCGCAGACCGTGGTTTGCATAGATCTGCCTTAGATCAACGTCTCTAAAAATGTAATTTAGTATTCCATTTATAAATGTAACTTAGATTTCCATTTATGCTAAAGGTTTCTTCGATGCCATAGCCAAATTGGCTCTGGCAATGTGTGGAAATGGCTCCAACTACCCAAATTTCCGCACAATGTCTGGAAATGGCTCCAACTACCCAAATTGTCGTGCAAACTGTGGTTTGCAGAGATCCGTCTTCGCTCAGCACCTCTAAAAATGTAATTTAGATTTCCATTTATGCTAAGGGTTTCTTCGATGCCATAGCCAAAATGTGATTTAGATTTCCATTTATGCTAAAGGTTTCTTCGATGCCATAGCCAAATTAGCTCTCACAATATTTGGAAATGGCTCCAACTACCCAAATTGCGCAGGAGCGTTTAACGAAATAGCTCGATCGAAAATTATTCTATCTTAAATTACTCTATTCCAACAGTGAGGAACAAATCTTCAAGGCCGTGGGATGCGACCAAGAGGTAGGTGTTGAGCCTGCGTGGCTACATGTGACAATTATGTCTCTACATGGCTACACTTGACAGATAAGTGGCAAAGGTGGCAGAGCTCTGTCTCTACATG
>APFE031303710.1:0-13577 GCA_000404065.3 Pinus taeda | reverse complement strand
GTGATTCTACAGGTCCTTTTGAAGCTGAGCAGACAAAGAGCAAGCAGCAAAACTCTATCAAGAAGGAGAGGGAATCGAACGCAAGACTCAGGTTGGCCCTCATGGTTCTCCTTTCATCTATTTTCATAAAAGGAATCAACAGTAGACTTTGATTGTTTGTTTCTAAGATAGCCACACATCTTAGTGGGAATAGCAGCATCCATGTGGACACTATTCCCGTATAACAAATATCACCTATAACGGTGGTTCAACCTATCAACCAACACAAGTGTTATCATTGTATTTTGTTATATCTCAAGAATCATTATGCATTTGTAGGCAGACAAATGTCGTAATCTTAGGGACTGTTAGTTGTTAATGAAATGTATAAGTAGTGATTATGGGACTGGGAAAGTCATTGTTAGGAGATATAAGATATTTCTAAGTTGTAACAGCAGACCTTTGTAATGATATTTTGATTATACAATTGTTGATCTTTTGAGTATTTTATAGTTCTTGATCTTGACACAGCCTTGATCGGGGAGTTGGGCCCACTCTCCTGACCAGGCGTTATTGGATTAGATGTGTGTGTAGGTTTATTTTTGTTGGGTTATCTCTTTGTTTTGTAATGATTTCAATTTGTTGTTGTGAGTCTTAACTTGTTGTTACTTTGATTGTTGTTACAGTTATAACTTGTTGTTACACATTGTAATGTTATGATTTAATGTTCAATGTTGGGTAGGGATGCATATACCTTGCATGATAGCCTTGAAATAACAATTCGAACCCCGGGTTGACAATTAATGTGGAATTGGGTGAATTGCATGATTCATATCTGAACACCAACAAGGTACATACCTCAACAACTCCAAAAATATGCTAGTGCACTCCTCATTAGTCATAAAGCCCATATTTAGTTCATAAAACTCTTTTTCCATGTCATCATAGTACCTCTCCGATAGGTACCTATTCTTGAATAATCTCTCGAAATCACTCCAAGTCAACTCCCCCTCATAAATATCTCTAATGTTATTTACATCTTCCCACCAAATATATGCCTTACCTTTAAGACTGAATGTAGTTATTTTGGCCTCCATGTTCTCTAAGTAAGCATGTATCCTGAAGAACTTATTCATTCCAAGCAATCATGCTTTTGCATCCTATGATTTCCTCATTTCCCCATCAAATGTAGGTGGCTTTTCTTTCTTGAACTCATCCAGCAAACATCCCCTATCACTCCTCCTGTAAGGATGATAACGATGATGACTGTGATACTTGACAGAACCAGATCTAGAATAGTACTTGTGTCCATCACCCCTCCAGTATCCAAGAACTTGCCATCCCTGATCATGTCATATCTATCTGACTTGTGCCCACTACGAGATCTCCTACCATATGCCCCGTTAGTCCTATCCTCCTATCCATAATTGATCCGAAATGGTCCCTTCCTCTGTAATTTTGACATACTTTCAAGAATTATTACATTGACTTCTACTTGTTTCGCTTGCATGATTATGTCATTATCTTCTTTACAACTCCTTATTTCTTCCTTCAAACTCCTCAATGTGTCTTCTAAGTCAAAAGAGTTCCCAACACCACGTTGCTCATCTGATTCATAGGGAGAATCTCTGTAATCTACCATATTTCTAGTCATCTTTGCTCTCTTCTTCCTGCAAGGTATATTATGTCATCTAAACTAAATCATAAACAAAACAATGTACCTAATAGTATAGTTTGGGGAGGATATCTCATCTGCAAGACCAACCAGATTATTATGACCTCATGCATGACAACTACAACCACATCAATGTATTTATAATGATATATAAGCACTGACATGCATAACCAATGTATCCGACATACACTCATGACGAACACATACAACCACAACACCTTCAACTTTCATATGTCGACACCATTGCAATCATAGCCAACACCATGCATATGCAACAAGCACATAGACCACAAGCATAAGGAACACATTTGCAACCAAAATTTACATATGACAACACCTTTATCCAAGGGGAACAAAAACTAGACATCACCCAAGGAGAACTAAACCATGCTCTGATAACACTCTGTAACACCCTCCTCCCACATCCACCCAAGTAATCGACCAACCGGGGTAAACATGTGATGAAGAGTTACTATGATATGATTCGACTCCCTATGTATCAATTAAGGAAGTGGAACCAAAGGAATGCAGACAACCTAACCTTCTACACCTGCAACAGAACCCCAAGGAGCCATCCATCCCATCCAAGTGACTAGCCCCTAAAACAAATTGACATTTTATTGCATTAAAGCCTCAGTCACTCCTTTGACATGGGCATGCATGCGACTAGGACCCTCCAGTCGCTCCCACAATAAGGCATGCGTGTGACTGGGGACTTTTCGAGGTAGTTATGTGCCAACGACTTCGGATTATGTGGCACTTTTTCAAGGCCAGGACTCAGGGCACTGCCCAAAACTCCATGAAACTTCCAGAAATGAAAAGAAACATCAAAACAATGATCCAAATGCAAATACTTGAACAAGGACTTGACTAGACCCCTACTAGCCATGACAAGAATTCCATCAAACATGTCACAAATATGCATTCTACAAGTTTAAACAACATATCTGAGCATAGGGGTCTCATACTTATTTGAGAATCACTAAGAAGCATTGATTCCCCATCAAAATAATCACATTACCATCTATTAAACCAGATATTCATTGTACATTCCATGATTAACCAAAACATGATGAGAGCCATACATTTTCACTATCATAAAACTCATTCATAACCAACATATAACCAACATAATATCAAGGATATAATAGCCATATAAGCCAAATATAAACAAGTATATTTATCCATAAAATACTAGGGAGAAAGAGATCTCTTCTTCATGAATGCAAAGGCCAGCCAGGTTTGGGACTTCCACATCCCACCCAACCATAGATTGGTTGAACCAATCTCTCTTCATCCAATCACCCCCATGCCATATTCCATGCATGAATGTGGGATATCATAGAACAAATCCATCAAAATCAAACCAGGGCTTCCAGAGGCCAAACCGCCTCAACCCTCAACCAATGATTCCACCTCATGGTAAAAAATCACTATCCATCACCAGATTGGTCTCTACCCAAGTTATCTAGGGATATAGAGCATTTGTTCCAACCAAGGCTCTAGGACTAGTAACTCAACCCACAGTTGTTGCCAGTCTCCAGAGCGTTTGTCCAACCAAGGCTCCAAGGACTTGTAACTCAACCCACCAAGGGCTCTAGAGTGTTTTTTCAACCAAGTCTTCGGGACTAATAACTTAACTTAAGTTGTTACAGGATTCTAGAGTGTTTGTCCAACCAAGGCTCTAGGAACTAATAACTCGACCCACAGCCAAAGGAACATGAGAACCAACCAAAAAACAAAAGGGAAAGACTCCCACAACAACATGTCTATCCAACAAATGGCAAGGCTAGGAAAAACCATTGTCAATCCAGGAAATCCTCCATGCTAATGACATATCATGACCAAGAAGCACATGTTTATGCCAGGCATGCCAAAACTAGTAAGGAAATCATACATGCAACTCAATACCTACAAGAAAAACCCATTGTAGTTATTGATCCCATTGTCCTATTTCACTTTCCTGCGCTTCCTTCGCTTTCTTGCTCCAAATCCCGAATATGCCACACTCCTCCAAGAGTAAGAAAAATCCAAGTATCCAAGAGAATGAGAGAGAGAGAGAGAGAGAGAATTGAATAAGAGCTCTAAAACTAAACTAACAAAATTCTATGAACTAGTCCTCATAAGCCTTTTTATTAATGAGGCCTCTATTTTCTTCATTTTCCATTATTTTCCTTCATTTTCCTCCTCACATGCAAATTGTGATCTTTCAGCTTCCTTTTCTCCTAATTTCCATTATTTTCATAAACAAATGCCACTTTGCCTTTCCAAAGCCTTTGCCATTTCCTTTGCCAATTTCCATAGCCATAATAAACCAAATGAGCACCCACACTAGGATGTTTTGCCCAACATTCAGATTGGAATACATGTCTCATGACCATGGTTATTAACTTTTATTACATGGATTTTTGACTAGGGTTGTTACTATCACGACATCAATATTTGCAACATACAAGCCCTAGCAACACCAACATCTCAAGTCTCTCTTAGTCATATGAGAAACTAGTAGCAATACAAGCTATTATTTTTCCATCTAGACACAGGCTTGTCCATACAATTTCAAACTTTGTTCTAAGCACCACCAACACCAACTCAATGTCCTCTCACTTTGTCATCCTCTAAATAGTTCTTTTGCAACATATATCCCCCCTAGAGTGGCATGTCTTTGTTATGCAAAGACCTTGAGAGACTTGAACTAGAAAAGTGTTGGGGATCATCTCCCTTGAATAAAATTTGTTCAAATCTCATTGTGGATTTGTAGTTTTAATGAATTTATCTAATCTCGCTCCTTCTTGACTTCAATCATTGTTAGTATTGATGTTTCTATAGTCCAAGCTCTTCTTTCTCCTTTTCTTGGCAGTTGTTTGATGAAAACCTAATTATTTTGTATAGTTTTAAGGACTTATCAACTTGTGGGAAGTTTCTATTTCTTCGTCGTTGAATCTAGCAAAGGGAGGAAGGGTGTGTTTTCTCTCTCTTGAGAATTTGACTCTATATCCAGATATTCTTCTCAAAAAGGGAAAACATATTTGGTCTTGTGTCTAATTACACACTACCCAAGCTACTTTATGCGCCATGATTCAAAAAAACCCCATTAGCATGTACATATCCTTTTTGATATTAAAAGCTCACACTCACTAAATAAATAGAAAGAGTGCACTTGGATGTGCTCTGACTTCGCTCTACTGCGCACTAAAAGGTTCGTGGATATGTACAATGTGACAAATTGTGTTTGCGAATCATTTCCACACCTGCTCACCCATTTAGAAAGACCAGGAAAACCTCACTCTTGTGAAGCATTTTTGAATCCTCTACCAATAGTGCATATGCATGGCTCACTTCAAAAATAATCAATCTTTAAAACATATTGTCTTTATGATCACAACTAAGCCACAATATTAAGTAATACATCCTTGTGCTTCATGCTACAAATTCTTGCATATGTGGGCTTCAATATATGTCCAATAACATATGTCACTTTACGATGCACTTTGAACCCTTAAACATTCCATCAAACTTATGCACATACTTGCCCAATCTTTGTGTTGACATATTGCTACAAAAAAACCACAAACGTGACAGACAACACAATGCTCGACTTCTTTGCGCCCATAAGCACTCAAAACCAATTCTTGTTTTACCACAAATTTTCTTCACGAGAACATATTCTTAGCCACTCATCAGTTAACAAATCAACTATACTTCATGTCCATAAAAAAAGAACATTCTCGTGAGTAATATGCTTGACATAGTAGAGAAAAAGAATTATCACTCACAACAGAATGAGCATCAAGTTGTTGACAATTTTGAGATCTTCTTGGCCACGAATGTGCGGTATTTTCCAAGGCGTAAGAAAATAGAACAATGGCAATAAATTCCCTTGGCCTTCCTCCATGTCGCATTCACCATTTGATGTATAGTGTATGGCACCAATGATAAGACCATAATCGACAGTATGAAGATCAGAAACAAAGAACTGTTATCCTCTATTATGTTCACCATCTTACAAATACATGATCAATCTAGGCACCCACAACAAATCAAATCAAATCGAAGGATGAGATCTCCTTCCCACGCTCTAATGAGTAACAACAATGCACAAATGAATAATTTGGGTTGCATATTGATCAAATTGATCAAAATTTCACAATTTTAGCAGAGTCCACAACCCAATGACAAAGAACTTATGACAATTTACTAAACTCTGATGCCACTCAGAGCTTATTGTATTTTATTAGCACAAAATCTTGTTGTTTAGACTTTCTTTTGCAACCAAAATTCTTTATAAACTCAACAAATCACCCTTCAACAACCTCATCACCTTCATTTCTCTCTCAATAGTTCTAAGGCACTTCAGCACTGCTTCTCAAGGGTTTGAGGCCTTTTGGCCTCCTTCTAGGCCTACGACCTAGCCTTAGAATAAGATGCAGCCTTTCCTTGATGCCTCGATTGACCTTTTTCACTAAATGAAGCCTTTCGACCTCCTTGTTTACAAACCAAAGGCCTTTTAGCCTCCTTCTAGGGCTTCAACCCTCTTAGGAAAAAATAGAATCTTGACCAGCCTCTTTGTCCAACAAACAAAAAAATACCTCTTCCTTTTCTTGTCTTCTGTGGCTATTCTCTTAACCTTGCTTTGATACCACATTGAATTTTATACACTAAATACAATAGAAACCAATTTTTTGATATGATAATTACTTCTAATGATCTTCAATTAATTCTTCTTATGCCACTGATATCATTAAGCAACTATACACACAAAAAATTCAATAATGCAATAATAACAATAGAAACAAATAAGATTATAAAGAGACAACCATGCACAATAAAGCCATCAAATTTTTTTCATTGACACACAAACTTGGGAGAAAACCCAACAACTCTTTTTCAAGGAGGAATTCTTCTTCAACAAGGTTTACAATAAGATGTTTAGAAATCTATGCCAAAAACCAAGTCCAAACTTTAGCCATTGCATCCCTTTTCATCTCCCACAAGTGTCTTTTATATAAGAGAAACGATGAGTGAGTAAATCAAATGAAGTGTGATATCATGTGTATATGTACAAGTTGAATGGGTGCATTTACCCCAAGGAACACACCCTTGCATGCTGGGGTCGACTTATACCTTTTGAGCCTACATGAAACCCATAAAAAATAAATTTATTTTATTTTAATTTCCATAATTTTTCTAGGGCGATTTAGGAGACCTCTTGGCATGCGGGAAATAGCTCTCGGTGCTACACAAAAAATCAACAATATGGGGTATCCGTTGTATCTCATGTTTAGACAAATATCGAACACAAACATTGATAAATAATCTTGAAATCTTTGCAACTGGTGTGATCTTCCTTTCAAAACATGACTATTTGGATTGTTACAAGACTGACATTATTATTGTAGAACCCTTGGTTAAAACTATTCAAGAGATTGGGTCATACAATGTTATTCAAGTCATTGTTGATAATGGTACTAATTGTAAAGCAAGAAGAGCGTTCATTGAGGATACGTACCCTAACATATTTTGGTTTCATTGTTTGTTTCATATATTGAATCTCTTGATGCATGATATTATTAAGTTGAAGATGTTTGACTATAAATGGATTGATGCATTGTACAAGAAAAGGAAGAGAATGGTAATTTTACTACCAACCATAGTCATGCTCTACATTTTCTGCAACAATCTAAGTTAGACCTACTAAGTATTGCAAAGAACACATTTACTAGCTATTACATCACCTTTAGGCACCTTTTGAAGGTAAGAGAGACATTGACTAGTATGGTATTTCTTTTCACCCAAACACAAAATTTCTCAACACACATAAGCAACGGGATAATCACAGAGATAAAGAACATAGTCACACAATAACACAATGGTTTTTATTGGGAAAACCTTGTCTCCTTGATGTGGTCTTTTATTGATTGAGAAAATAGATCAAATAATACAAAGCAGTCTGTCTCTTGAGAACTAGGTTGTTCACCTGTTGATATAGCCTACACTTGTCCTGTCAACCCTTGATCCTGTTAATTTTTGGTAGCATCATAAATGCTCTAGCCTTGAAAATTGGTGGAGAGGCTAGGGCACATGATTTCTAAAGAACCTAGAAACCATTTGGTGAAATTCCATTTGGATTATATTTTATTAAAATAATTAATATTTTTAATGGAGTTCCTAAGTCTAAACTTAGGGAAATTAAAATATTAATGGGTATTAATCAAAATATGGGTGAGAATGATCTAGAAGGCAAATCAAGTCATGTTTTAATCTTAGTCGTTGATTAGAGACTTAATTTCGGACTCAACAGGAAAAGTATAAAATGGAGGCTCGGGGTTCATTTGAAAACGTACATAGAGAGATTGAGGAAATCAATTTTCTCAGGTGAGAAGTTCTCAGGAGGAAAATCGATTGGGGAGATCTTGCAATAGAGGGGCAGTGAGAATCTGGGAGGAGGACTTTCCAGAGAATACTAACAAAGAGGCGGAGAGAGCTTGCAGAGAGGCAAAGCATAAATAACTGGGAGAGTTGACACAAAAAAGTTGTCTTTCACACAGAATCTAGGACAATCAAAACAACCGAAACTGCTGGGAACTGCCGGAACAGCCAATAGAGCTGATGTAGAGGCAACGCAATAGCCGGAAGAGCTGGCGCAGAAAAGTTGCTTGTCACGCAGAATCCAAAACGATCAGAACTACTGGAACTGTCGGGAACTGTCGAAACAGTCGGGAGAGCTGACGCAAAGGGCAAAGAAGGTGATGCAGAGCCAGTGAAGAAATAGTCGAGGTTAGCCAATCTTGTGCCGGATCAGGCGAAATTCTACACATGAAGTGAGGTAAAACTCACTCAAATTTTCCACCAGTATTTTCTCTGTAATTGATTGCTAGATGAGCATCCTAGATTTGTATCCAGATATTTCTCCTACATAATAATAAACCCTCAGAGCTGGTGCACCAATTTTCTCGCATTGGGTTTTTTTCGGGGACTATTGTGTCCAAAAATAAGTGTCCTACGTATCTTGTTCTTTGCTCTATTTTATGTTTCATGAGATCAAATATTTAATTAGTGTAGGTTGCAAAAGTAATTTGCTTCAATATTCCGAAGAATAACTTGATGAATGCAATTTAAAAATCAAGTAGGTAAAGTAGATTAAGATTTGCTACAGTAGGGGTTCCTTCAGTGTAGGAATTTTCACATGGTATCAGAGCATTGATTTTGAAACAGGAAGAGCAAATCAAGTGTTGAGTAGTGAGGCTGAAAGCTGCACTTGGCAGCAATTCGAATCCCCTTGAAGAGATTGTGCAGCCCTTGTCGGGAAGCAGATTCGAGGAAATCTCTCTCTGAGTGAGATGACAGAGAGGTACGATTTCCAGTTTGTGAGTTTGCAGAGGCAGAGGGAGTGACACAGAGCCTCAGTACAGTGTTTGAAGGGCACAGTTTTTGCTGGGGCAGAAATCCACTAAAAAAGAACAAAGACACGTAGAAGGGGAATTTTCTCCTTAGAGCACTTTATGCCAGAAAGTTCTTATTTCTCACTTGCTGAGAAGCTGAGCAGTGCTAAGCAGTGACTAGAGGATTTAGTTCAACAGTTGTGTGAGATGGCATCGCATAGGTTCAGAGATCAGGACATGTTGGACGGAGCCTCTAAATATGTCATATGGAAGACTAGAATCTTAGTTGTTCTAGAGGAATATGATCTCGAGGGCTACGTTAAAAGTGTTGTAGTTGTTCCTGTTGACAACAATCAAAAGAAGAAGTACAAAGCCAAGCAGGGGAAGGCAAAGAGGCTCATTCTCGATGGAGTTCGAGATCATGTGGTCTAACACTTGCAGGGCGAGGATACATCCCAAGATATGTGGGAAGCCTTGTTGTCTTTGTATGAAGGATCTTCCGAACAGCGAAAGATGTATTTAGAGAAAAAGTTACAACGGACTTTGATGCAGAAAGGAGAAGGGATGAACCTCTATCTTCAACGTCTTCAGGACACTAGAGACTAGCTTGTTGCAGTGGGGTCCACTCCTCAGCCAAACACGGTAGTGAGGATAGCCCTGAATGGAGTCTCAAATGAATGGCACATTTTCGTCCAAAGAATATTGAGCAGAGAAAAAATACCTTCATGGGAGGAGATGCAGGAGGAGTTAAGGAGGGACCTAGTGAAGGTCAACCTTAATGGCAGTAGTGGGAGTGGCACAAAGATGAAGGAGGAGGAAAATGCAGCTCTAGCATCAAAGGGACTATAGAATCCGAAGCGGAAGAAGGACATTTCGAAGGTGAAATGTTTCAAACGTGGCAAGATGGGTCACTTTGCATCTCAATGTCCTTTGAAGCAAAAGGATAAGGATGAGAAGCATGATTGAAAGGTTACAGCTGCGAAGATAGATGAGGAAGAGTATGCCATGAGTACCCATGCATCTCCATGAGGGAGATGGGGCGATATTGAGCTGTAGTCGGGAGGACTACATGTGGGTAAGATTCTTAAGGAGTCCACATCTTGGATCAATTCCTTGCTACGGGAGCCTAAGATTTAGCAATAGCGAGATGGACTTAGTGTCAAATGATGCAGTGGAGTGTTCGGAGGACATATGCAATAGCTTGGGACCATAGACTAATCAGTGCAAAGAAAGTTTGGTAGCAATGGAGATGGCACAGTTCAGAAGTCAGTAGCAGCGCAGAAGATTTAGAGGTTGCTTCTCTCAGCAACTGAGTTGTAGTATGGATGCAGTGTTAGCAATGGTAGTGCTAGCAGCATAGCAGATGCAACATTTGAGAGGGAGTTGTAGTACAGATGCAACAGTGATAGTGGAAGTGTAATGTGCAGCAGTACAATAGCAGTAGCAACACAATTTTGGTGGTAGCAGCAATACGGAAAGGAGGTACTTCAGAAACAGAGCAGCATGCAAGTGGACATTGTTGCTAAAGCACTTTCCTCGCTAAGAGGAAGTGTTAGTTTTTGGTAGCGTCGGAAGTGATCTAGCCTTGAAAATTGGTGGAGAGGCTCAGGCACATGAGTTCTAAAGAACCCAAAAACTGTTTGGTGAAATTCCCACCGGATTGATTTTATTAAAATACTTCATATTTTTAATGGAGTTCCTAAGTCTAAACTTAGGGAAATTAAAATATTAATGGGTATTAATCAAATTATGGGTGAGAATAATCTAGAAGGCAGATCAAGTCATGTTTTAATCTTAGCCGTTGATTAGAGACTTAATCTCGGTGGTTGAAAACTCAACAGGAAAAGTATAAAATGGAGGCTTGGGGTTCATTTGAAAACATACAGAGAGAGATTGAGGAAATCGATTTTCTGAGGTGAGAAATTCTCAGGAGGAAAATTGATTGGGGATTTGTTGCAGCAAAGGGGGCAGTGAGAATCCGGGAGAAGGAATTTCCGTAGAATACTGATAGAGAGGCAACGCAGAAATAGCCGGGAGAGCTGACGCAGAAACGTTGCCTATCACGAAGAATCCAGAACTACCAGAACAACTGAAACTGTCGAGAATTGTCGGAATAGACAAGAGAGATGACACAGAGGAAACACAGTAGCTGAGAGAGCTGACGTAGAAAAGTTGCCTATCACACAGAATACAGAACTACCGAGAACTGTCGGAACAGTCAGGAGAGCTGACGCAAGGGGTAGAGAAGGTGACACAGAGCCAACGTAGAAATAGCCAGGGTTAGTCAGTCTTGTGTCAGATCAACCGGAATTTTGTTGAATGAAGTGTGGTAAAAATCACTTAGATATTCCACTAGTATTTTCTCTGTAAAGGATGGCTAGATGAGAATCCTAGATTTGTATTAAGATATTTCTCCTGCATAATAATAAACCCTCAGAGCTGCTGCACTAGTTTTCTCGCATTAGGTTTTCCTAGAACTATTGTGTCAAAAAATAAGTGTGTCCTATGTATCTTGTTCTTTGCTCTATTTTATGTTTCATGAGATCAAATATTTAATTAGTATAGGTTGCAGAAGTAATTTGCCTCAGTATTCAAAAGAATAACTTGATGAATTTAATTTAAAAATCAAATAGGTGAAGTAGATTCATATTTGTTGTAGTAGGGGTTCCTTTAGTGTAGGGTTTTTCACAGATCCCAACTCCTAAATCCTAGTGTGCTTGTGACCTCCTATTACTTATGACACAAGCTCTCTGCGCTCTCCACAAACAAGTCCCTCTCACAACTTGTGCACAAAAACAATTCATCATTCCTTATGCCTTCGTCTTCCTCTTTATAGATTTGATCCATGCTAAATTAGGCAAGTACAAATTTAGAACTTGAGTTGTGATTGCCAAGTTGACTATGTCGAACCAGTTCTCTCTCCAATCAACATTGGAGTTCTTAACTCATCCTTCTTTCAATCAAAATGGAAGACTAATTGTTATAACTGAACATGTAACTGCCTCCCAATCTTGTAGTCAAACTGATGAAGACTTCCTCCTAACTGAAGCTCCAACTCTACACATGCTATCTTGATGATTATTCCAGAACATTGGAAATAAATCATCCTAACCAAAGTCTAACTCATGAAGACAACTTGAGGTCTTCACTGACTAAGGCATAAGCCAAAAGACCTTGTTCGCTACATTTTCAACAAAGATTTGTGGCAAGGTTTGAAAGACATGGCATCTATAATGAAATCCAAAGTGTACTCTTGGCTTTGAAGAAGTATGGAGGCTCCAAAATTGTTACCTTTGTGTTGTATATGTCGATCAACAAAATATTTTCCAATGCAATAAGCTTCATTACATATTTATGATAATGTCATAAAACAATTAACATTTTTGTTGGAAGGAGGAATTTTATATATATATATATATCAATCTCATTGGCATTTTTGAAAGTCTTTCAAACACATAATTGAATTCTACAAAACCCTCACCACTTGGAATAACTCACTGGTGGTCCATAAAAAGGTAAACTTCACTTAAACTTCACTCATGCTAATGCTTCTGTAATTTTTTCCTTATATGAAAGACAACTTTTAATAATTAAAGTAGTTTAAAATCTCTCTAAATTATATTATTCACCAACCTATATTAAACAACTTATTAATTAATAAATATTAATCAATATAATATTTATTATATCGAAAGATACCACACGACATTACGAAATTATGTAATAGGATAACAAATCAAGTTACTTATACATTACTAGTTTTTATATAAATACCGCTACTTTCATATTTCTAATTTTGCTTTTCATTTGATAAGCTAAATTATATCCATGTAAATATTTTATTTGACATTTAGTTAGAATAAAATGTAATATCAATAATAATAACTTTGATATCCACTCCACTTAAAAAAAATTAGTATCATATATGATTTGGTATTTTTCAAAAACATTTTCATTATTAACGGCAGGGGACTATAGTAATTGAAATGGTCTAGTTAAAAGTATCTAAGTATTTTATCGTTTTATTTAAGTTTTTCCGCCTTCTCATTTTTGAAGACCAATAAAATTCCAATTAAAGTTTTTTTTTTTTAAATTTGTTCATTTTATTTAATTTTGGCCTCTTCCCGAGGCGGGGAGGTAATAAGCATGGATATTATCTCGTATATTTATTATTCTTATTTCGTATTCGTATTTCGTAAGCATGGATATTATCTCGTATGTATTATTCATATTTATTATTCGTATATCCATCTCGTATATTTATTATTCGTATTTCGTAAGCATGGATATTCATATTTATTAACTGCAAACTAATGCTTGCATTAGTTCACGTATTAAATGCTATTTAGTTATTTAAATTATAAAGCAAAATAAGATTGTATAATATATAGTTTAGCAGCTATATGGGTAGATCTATTAGCCATTCCACTTCAATCGTTCTCGCTTGCTCAAATCATCGAGATTGTTTGGCTTGCTCAAATCATCAAGACTAGCATTACTTCCTTCTCGTTGCCTTTCGTGACATCTGGATGTTGGCTTTT
>APFE031303708.1:0-18096 GCA_000404065.3 Pinus taeda | reverse complement strand
GGGGCGTGGACGAGGTCGAGGTGGAGGAGGACCTGGTAGAGGTTGAGGATAACTTATTTGGTACAACTATGGGATACCAGGACACTATGCACGAGAATGTATGAACCCAACGCACCTATCATGCCGACAATATAATCAGTTTGACCATGCGATGGAAGACTGCCCTGTATTACTAGCTAAGATACGTGAAAAGGGGGCATAGCCTCAGTAGCCGACTCAAAACTTGCAGATGATGAGGGATGAGCCTAGCGAAGAGGATCCTAATGTGAATATTGTGTTGTGAAGTGGAACGATGACTGGCAAAGATAAGGGAAAGAACCCATAAGAATGTGAATGGGTCCGCAAAGCTCCAGAGAAGGAGGTTGGGTTTGATCTGAAGAGTGCAAGGGAACATTTATGAAGCAAAGGAAAGCTTCGCTAAGGCCTCTACCTCAAGAAGTCAGGATAAGCTCACTGAAGAGATGGGCCCTTCTATGTTTACTATTTTCTTGGAGACATGTATGAAGTTGTTGCGCGATAGCAAGGATGTAAAAGGATTACAGGAGCTGATATATAAGTGCATTGGTAAAGAAAATGATCCTGGCAGACTGCGCGTAGCCCGGAAGATTGGTAAGCATAAGGCAAGAACGAGGCCTGAGATGAGGCTCACTGCGCAGATAGGAGAGTATGAGATGCATCAAGTTATTTTGGATCTGGGGTCAGATGCGAATGTTTTGCCTAAACAAATGTGGGAAAGTGATGGGCCTCTAAATTAGACATAAATTAAGGCCCATGCCTCTAAATTAAAACATAAATTAAGACCTATGACCATCCTTCAGCATATTAAACCTCTCTTTTTGCATAAGATAATTTACTTTTAACTTTAATATATTCATTAGGAAGGTTTATGAATAATTGGATAGTTGTGCCTAATATTATTTATTTTTGTGGAATCTTATGAGAATATTGGGAAAATTATGAATATTTGGAGGAGGAGATAATTTAGGGACTTGTTCCCTACACAAGAGGATCAATAATAAATAATAAATCAGTAAGATATTATGGAATTGTGGCACAGATTGTGGAACTCCAATGATTGAGAAAATCTAGGAATGTGTTCCACTAATCAAGGGACCAAATCCACTAATCAAGGGATTTTGGTGAGGAAAGCTTCCTCCATTCATGGGGAATGATTCCTAATCATTTTTTATAAGTACCAAGTCAAATTTTCCTCTAGGGAATGATTGAGAAAATCTAGGAATGTGTTCCCTGCCATTTAATGCAAATTCCTAATATTAGGGACCAGATTCACTAATCAAGGGATTTTGGTGGGGAAAGCTTCCTCCAAACATGGGGAATGATTCCTAATCATTTTGTATAAGTACCAAGTCAAATTTGCCTCTAGGGATAGATTTTCATTAGTGTTATTGTGGAGAGAGATTGTATTTTTGCAGCTTCATTGTATTTTCTTGCAGGGATGTAATACTATTGATGAAAATAATGAAGATTGGTGTCATGTTCAGCTTCTAAATCTTGTTTTCCTTCATAGTTCTCTGAGTTTCCTTGGGCTTGGCCATCCTAGGAGCCTCAGAGCCCTTTTGTATCATTTTCTTTCTGCCTCTTCACTTCTTATTCACATGCATCTCTAGTTTTTATTTCTTTCTATTTCTGCATTTAAGATTAATGATTTCTTGTTGTAGGACTAGGTTAAATGGTTGATGTAATTCCTTTTGCAGTATCACAAACACTATTTCATCCTTGGAAAAGATTTTGAATTTCATAGTAATCATTGAGCTGTTTGGATTAGTCTTCTTATTCCCAAATCTAGATTGTTGGACCTCCTTTTTAGCAAAGAACAATAAATTTATGCTATTTTTTAGAGTATGCTAACAAGCTTCAATCTCATTGGTTCCACTTGCATTAGATCAAAAAAACATTCTAGTTCATAACAAAAATTACCCCATTTCATTTTCACTTAATTTGTTTAGACATTTTTTAGATTTACTAGCTCACTAGTTCTCGAATTTCTAGATTTTCGACTAGTAATGTTTTTTATTCTTTTTGCATGGGTTAATAGAAGTCTTTTTGAGTGATTCCACTTGGATTGGGCACTTAAGACATCCTAGTTAATAAAAAAAATTGTCCCATCCAATTTGGATTTGATTTACCTGGTCATTAAACCCTCACCAATTTCATCATTGCACAAGGAAACTTCTCCAAGTTTTTTGAGCAAATCCATCCGTCTCCCAACTTTTGTTTTGAGTTCTAAAGTGATCTTAGGCACTCCTTTGCCTCAAAATATCCAGTAACCACCTACCCTAAGCTTCCCATCACCTTCAACATCGATATTTTTCTCTCGACTGTATCCTGTAGGTTTTAAGGGGATCTTGTAGGTTTTTAGTACATCTTGTCGGTTTTCCTGTAGTGGTCTGTTTTGAGGCCGAATTGAGGGAAAACCTCCAGGAAGCCACACAATTTCACCTAAGGGTCTCCCAAGCCTTCCAACCATCCACCATCATCTCAAAGCCACCTGCCACATCACCAAAAGTGATTAGCTTTCACACTTGTTTTTCCATAAAAAGAATAAGAAGAAAAAAATAGATTTATTTCAGTGCTTTACATGCACAGTAATGATGTTTGATGTTTTGAATATGCATGCTTAGGACAATAGGATTGCATACATGTCAACTTAGCATTCTTTTGAAGCAAAGCCTCTTAGCAGTTAGTTAGAAAACGGTTTGTTTTATCATTTGATTTTAGTCTCTTTCCTAGTACTTTCTTTCTTGCAATAGGTTAAGTTCCATTTCGAACATTTCATTTTTTGCAATTAGTTTAGGATTTGATTTTAGTACATGCACTCCATTTCATCATGACAGAAAAGGAATGAAACATTGTGTGCTACACATATAGTGCCAATACCTCTTAAGTTTATACGAACCCCGGGTTGATAATTAAAGTCGATAGCCTTGGGAGTTGCAGCATTCTTGTTGCAATACCAAGGCTCATCACTTTCTGGCACCATTGCTTAGGAGGTGTCAAAGTATGCATTGTTTTCTTTCCCGGGTGATTCATTTCTTTTTATTTTTTTGCAAAAACAAAAAATAATTGCATTAGGCATATTTCATTTCAAAACTAGAAAAGTGCATTACATTAGTGTTTTCATTCAATCATAAAAAAAATAAAAAATAAAAATCTCCAACACCAAACCACCCCCCCATTTGATCACATGGTGTAGTAAAAGCCACATCACCATTCACTTTTTGCAGGTGGAAGAAGAATACGACAAAGAATGTAGAAGAAATGGATGGAAATGATGACAATGAGGAAGATTCTCTTGGATTTCCCATTCAAGATACTGATATCAATGTGCACAGGAAGAACATCCCTCCCTCTTTTCTTCCAAAATTTCATGGTCGAAGGTCAGAGGATCCGAAAACCTTTCTCTTTGAATTTGAAATTGTTTGTAGATCTTATGGTTACTTATTAAAAACTCAAAATTTGAGATTGTTTCCAGCAACATTGAAGGATAGAGCTCTTAAATGGTTCACGAGATTAGGGACTAATTCAATAAGATCATGGAATGATATGCAAAATATATTTCTAGAAAAATACAAAGATCATGACCTTGAGGAAGAAATATTTATAATGAATCAAAGAGAAGATGAGAGCCTTGAGGATCTAATAGAGAGGTTCATGTATAATGTTAAGAGGGGACAACTACATCATTTGGGATTCGACACACTAAAAACCCTCTTACTTAGAACAATTAGGGATGAATCGATTGATCTCCTTAATCTCATGAGTAGAGGTGATGTATACCAATTATCATTTGATGAAATTTGTGAAACATGCAAACACATATCAAGAGGAAAAGCGGGAGTAGATAAATCAGCATCAAGATCGGTAAGTCAAGCTAAACTTGGAAATTTGCTTGATGATTTTAAACAGAAATTCTTAGAAATCTAAGAAGACAAGTAGAAATGTTAAGAATGCAAGATGAAGGAAAAGAAAATGTTGATATTTGTGTTGAAAAATCATAGGATGTTAAACATTGTTCATCATTACCAAGGTTGAAGGAAGTTTACCAAGAGGGCAATGGAGAAATTCAATCACCAATGCAGCTATGTTATGTAGCTCCAAGAGGACCATGGCCGCCTATTCAGCCTCATATGATGCAAGAGCCTAATTCACAATTTCAAGCTTATGCACATCCACCTCAAAGTAATTGGAACACACCCTTTTCTTGGCAACATTGGCCGTCTCAACCCCAAAACCAATCTTGGCAACAAGGTTGGCAAGGAACTTATGGAAGCTATCCACAATATCCTCAATACTTTCCTCAATATCCTCCATACCCAACTCCATGTTATCCCTACCATTCATCTCCACCAGAACCACAACCTCATCCACATCCATCTCAAATATAAACTCCCACTCAACTACTTGTACCACCATTTCCAAACCCACACATTGAAGTAGCTCAACCCACTTACAATGCTGAGGTACAAAACTTCCAAACATCTCATCTTGAGCTCAATGGTGTTCACCATAGCTCAAGAAGAGTATTGCAAAAAAGAGATTCTTTTGATACCATTGAAGGACTACATCCAGAAGAAGAAGATTCGAAAGAGAAGATCAAATAATCATGGGTTGCACTTGATGAAGAACAAACATCAAAATCAAATATTGAGAAAGCTCCCTCGTGGTTACCATCAAATCCTCCGCGTATTCAAGAGATCAATCAGCAAAAAGAGGAAGACTTGAAGCTCATGATAGAAGAAGACATGCAAGATGGTCCAAATCAGCAAGTGGACAAGAGGCATCACGACTATATTGAAATAGGTTCCAGACAGTTGCTAATTTGCAACAATACACTATTTATCAATTGTGCCTGATATCATCAAGGTAAAATCATTTGGTCTCTAAAATCCAGGTACATGTCAAAGCTTACATTTCAAGCCTACACATCATTTTGTCTATCATCTTGATGTGTAGATGGCTCCATTGGAAGTATTCTTATACTTGAAAGTGATTTTTTTTTCAATTAACGTAGGGTATAAAAAAAAATTGAAAAATAAGAGGAGAAAATAAAAATATCAAGTGAAAACCTCCTTTGAGGTGCCTCAGATTGGTTCATTGATTGAAAACCTCCATGAGGCAGTCAATGGGTTAGAAGAAATGAAGAAAAAGAAGAAAAAAGAAAAGATCCTAGGTGAAAAACTCCTTTGAGGCACCTAGGCAGACCTACTAGTTGAAAACCTCCTTGAGGCGGCTAGAAGGCCTAGAAGGAAGAAAAAGGTAAAAAAAAAAATTGCTATTTGTATATCTCTGATGAATGCATGTACTCTCCAACATCTGCAAGAAACAAGAACAAGTTGGTACTCAAAGGAAATTTGGTCAAACTTAGTCAAAAGAAGTCAATTTTTGACTTCTCCTCCTTTGCTCAAATTCTCCAACAAGGCCAAGGCCATGCCAATCAATCACTCTCATATATTTTCACCATCCACCCATCATTCTCAAGCTTCTACTATTCAGTTTGCTTGCTATCATAAAAAACTACAGGAAGCTCTGTTTTACTACATGATACAAAAATACATAAAGCAGAAATTTGTTTTTGCCATAACTTGAAAACGATGCATCCATTTGCCAAGATGTTTCAGGGGGATATGCATATGGATCGTGGTGACATGCTCAAGCAATTTCGGCAAATTCCACTGCATAGTTTTCGAGAAATCAGTCTCCATCACCTACATCCATTATTGCATTGCATTTTCTAGATATCTGTGCATCCATTTAAAAAGTTGTTTCATGGGGAGATGCATATGGATGATAGTAACATGCCCAAGCCATTTCAACAGATTCCATTGCATGGTTTCCAAGAAATAAACCTTTATCACCTTCATCCATTTTTAGTTTTTCTCGTGATCTGTGCATCCATTGACCAAATTGTTTTTTTGGGGAGGTGCATAATGATGATGGAAACATGCTTAGAAAGTTTCAGGTCAATCTATTCTACCATTTGGGAGAAATGGACAAAACAAGTCGTTTTCCTAAAAACCTACAAGATTCCTTGAGATCCTACAAGATACAGAACAACACCTACAGGATTGGCAGTGAGCATTTTTTAAAGGCGAAAACAGAGGTTGGCTTCATCAAGCAGTGATAAGGAGGGGGATCCCATCAACACAGTGAGGATTCATCTGCACCCTCCTATACTAGAGATATTCACAAGGCACAATTGGATGGGTTTCTTTGAAAATTGAGGGGATATGATGAAGAAGTAGCCAGATATTTGCAGTGAGCTTCAACATGGAGATCCAGAGTTCAAAGAAGCTCCTCCAGAGCTTAGCAGCAGCATGCAGGTCTCTCCAACAACCATCAAGTAGGTATAAGTATGCAATATTCTTGACCTCTTCTCTTGAGCATATTATAGTTAGAAATTTGTTGTCTATGCATGAGAGATGAGGTTTTGTAAGCTAAGGATGGGTCAGTAGTCTCAGCAGCCTTCAACTAGTTAATTGCAGCTCACTCCTTCACTCATGCAATGTTGAAAAGTCAAAGTATGAAGGGTGATGATTTCAAGGAATGAGGACATCAGTTAGAAGAAATTTTTGCAAAGACCAAGTCGCCACAACACTCCAAGCCGTCCATCCACTTCATATTCACTACCTATTCATCATTCTTCCATCCCATTTCATTATTGAGAAAAAAATAGAGCATCCTCTCCATTTTCACAAACCTACACTACTCCCTTTGAGCCCTGGCATCCTCATTCAATCCCTCTTCATCATTTCTCATCACTCCCATACAGTTAGAAGACTTTGAAGGAAGAAGGAGTGACTACTATAGGAAGGCAGAATGTTGCTACAAGAAGGAAGAAAAGAAAAAATTGTGCTAAAACCCAAAATGATAGTGCCTAAGAGAGATCTAATCAAAACAGATAACTCCAAGGGGATTAGGCAATCATCTAGGCCACGAGGGAGAAGAAGAAGGCAAGAAAAAGAAATAAGGCACTCACCATCAAAATAATGAAAAGAGGTGTTCCAATAGGTCTCCAATATCATTCTAGCTTTTTTCAAGGGCCTAAAAATGGGAGAAATGCATGGGAGTCAAGTTGAGGGCCTTCGCTAACCTCAGACTATTATTTATGCTCAAAACTAATTTCCTGTCGTTTTAACAGGGCTTACTGTAGGTTTCATGTAGTTTTGACAGGAATTACTACAGGATGTCCTGGTTCTCATCTAAATGCATTTTGAAGGTGTTAGAGGTGTCCAAATGGCAGAACAAGGTAGTATAAGGTTGATAAGGGTGTGGAAGACCTTGCCAAACCGAAAAGTATTCAAGAACCCATCTTGAATAAGGGGAAGAAGGCAAGCTAATGGTCCCAAGAAACAATGATTTTTCTTTGCACAAATATGTTTTTGGGCTCGTCCTTGCAAAAATTACAACCATGATTCTTAATGCACAAGAGAGAGGCCACCAGGGCCATAAATGAGGCACAATGAGGTCACTATGTTTCTTAGAGGATGAGAAACACTTTCATTAGGGGGTATGATGGGCCTCTAAATTAGACATAAATTAAGGCCCATGCCTCTAAATTAAAACATAAATTAAGGCCTACGACCATCCTTCAGCACATTAGACCTCTCTTTTTGCAGTAGATAATTTATTTTTAACTTTAATATATTCATTATGAAGGTTTATGAATAATTGGATATCTGTGCCTAATATTATTTATTTTTGTGGAATATTATGAGAATATTGGGCAGATTATGAAGGTTTGGAGGAGATAATTTAGGGACTTGTTCCCTCTTACAGGAGGATCAATAACAAATAATAAATCACAACATATTATGGAATTATGGCACAGATTGTAGAACTCCAATGATTGAGAAAATCTAGAAATGTGTTCCACTAATCAAGGGACCAGATCCACTAATCAAGGGATTTTGGTGGGGAAAGCTTCATGTTGTCTTCTTCTTATCCTGCAATATCCTTTGTTCTCCATTTTCATCCAAGCACTCAATGACCTTGTCTTAACAATCCACCTTGGTCCTAGTTAGATACAACCAGTCCATACCCAAAATCATACTATATGATCCCAACGACAATACATTCAAATGTGTTGATGTAGGCATACCATTCAACTCAAATGCACAAGCTCTTATCCAGTGACACACTCTCTTCTTTGTACCTGTAGCCAAAGACCAAAGACCCATAACTGACCAGTAAGACCCATAACTAACGAAAGACCCATAACTGACCAATTTCTTCTCAATCCATGTCTTAATTGAGCGAGGGGAGGGCCAAAGGCCCATAACTGACCAATAAGACATTGATTTTCCAACCGCAGGGCTCGCTTCCATGCTTGAGGAGCCTTGATCTCGATCTTTGAGATTTCATCAAGCTTTTTCACAAAGCGAGATGATCCAAATCTGTGAAACTTAGAGCCAGCGGCCACAAGGGAGTTGAAGGCAAAAATATCCCTCTAGAGGCTCAATTCATGTGTCGGCTCAGCCATGATTGGTTTTCCGACCAATAAAGAGCTTAGCGAAACACTCAGTGAATCAAAAGAAACCGCGAGGACGAAAGGAAGTAGAAAATCGCAAATCAGAGGAGCCAACAACCCTATCTAGTAGTGATTGGACTTGTAAGTCCGGGAAGCAGGCGAGGCACAGGCACTCATTTTTCTACCCACCTTGTTTTTATAACGACAGATCATTTTTAAAGAATATTGTAAATTTAGTTAATTCTTATATAGTTTTTTTATTTTTTTTATTTTTTTTAGGAACTTAAGATGTATGCTGAAGGAAATGTTTCAATGTTTATTATGAATCGATGCCCATCAACATTTACCAAACATTTAATTTAGGCATAGTCTAACTAATAGATGAAATGACTTTCTTGATCATATTATGAGAATACAATATGTTGCGAGATTATGATTTCTTGTTATGTAAAATATACCTTGGAATGCATAAATGGATTCAACGCCCTGAAAACCCAGTAAGGAACTTGATGTTTCTTGACATTTGTAGATTAAACAACTTAAAGTTATGTTTTTTAAAAATCTGTATAGGATTTTGGACAAAATTGACCAGGAAAAATGATCGAGAAATGGTCATTTCATCTATTAATTAGACTAATCGTTTAATTTATATGGTTGCACTATTTAATAACAAGTCTAATTTTCCATCATTTTTAGATTAATATAGATACTTTAATGTAAAAAATAAATAGATAAAAATATTAATGCAAAATATGAAATGAAATGTAAACATTGAAAAACATGGAACATAAATAAATAAAAATATTAATGCAAAATATGAAATGAAATGTAAACATTGAAAAACATGGAAATGTTTGGAGAAAATATAAGAACAAACAAAATATGCATGTTCGTTTTGGAGTTGAGTTTTCATGATTTTACTTAATTATCGATAATTTTTATCTAGATGGTAGGGATTTAACTAAATATTCTTAGTAAGGTTGAGATTTAACTCAAAGTAGTTATGCTTTTTTTTTCTCCTTTAATAAAATTGATTAATTAAAAGAAATATCATATGAATGAGTGTCATATGAAGTGAATAGTTTTTTGGACATGTGGTATTGATAAGCCATGGTATTGGCTCATGGTATTGTAACAATGTCTATTTACAGATTAAAAATCTCCAAAATAGAATGGAGGTAAATATATATAGATAAGAATCTTGTTCCATGTTTTTTCATATTATATTTATATATATTATTTATTGATGATGATGAAGATGATATTAACGTCCATTGGATAAACTTTGTTATTGGATTAAAGAAACAAATTATTATTTTTTATATATTAATAATAATAATAATAATAATAATTTAAATTAAATTGATAATTAGTTCTATTTTTTTTTTAATTTTTAAGATATCAAATATATTATAAATATTTATACTTATTTAATTAACGTTTACTTATTAATTTAATATAGTTATACCAGTGTAATGTTAATATCTTTATATAATTATCTATTTTAAAATTATTTATATTTGATCTTTTTTTAATTTAATTTTCATATTTTTAATACATATATGTTTTATAATTAATTTTATTTTGCTTAAAAATATGAATAAATTATTTATGTAAAAGTTAAAGTAAAGTTAAAATAATAATATTATTGAATATTTTATATTATTACTGTGAAAATTATTATATCAAAGTGAAATAAATATGAAAAATAACTTTTAACATTTTTAATATAAATTTTCAAGATTAAGATTAGTTTTAAAAGTTATCTACTTTATTACTTTTAAGATTATAGTAAAGAAATGTTAGGATAATAAAATAAATTTTATATGTTATTGGGTTGCTGGTTGATTTTGAGAATCTGTGACGACATGACGTCAAAATTTTATTCGGTGGCTAGCGGTTGAGGACGAAATAGATTATCAATTCGATTGGCCGCTGCAACGAAGTCAAGCAAAACAAGAAAATAAAATTGGCCTCCACTCCACTTGCTTCCTAATAGTTGAGTGAACATCTTTCCTATGAATGGCCCTCTCGTGATGCGACGTAAAGTTGCTCATTGTTGAAAGCAGAGCAAGAAAATAGAGCATGAAAGTGGGCCCAGGAAATAGTGAGATTCCATACCATTTTGAACGTTGTAAATCAAAATCATGATTAGCTTTCCAACGGTTGAATACGACGGACACTGCTGACGCCGAGTCAATGTCTTTCCATGTGACAGAAATTGAAAAAGTAATTTTTGAAATAGAAGCGAAGTTGTTTATACTTTTCTCTTTACAAGATATTAATTTTTTAATTTAATACATTTTAATGAGAAATCTAAAATTATTGAAATGATTTTAACTTGCTCCGACATTTTTGCATTTTATTTTAATTTTGTTTTGTTTGGTTTTGTACAAACTAATAAACTATTTTCTATAACGGGTTGAAAGGGTTTTAATTCACAGTGTCATTTTAATCAAAGTGCCCTAAGGGTTTTTGAAGGTGTTGGATCCATATATACAGTGTAAAAACTAGTTTAAATAACACAAATCAAGATTTCACCTCAAATTTTTCCGTCGGATTTCGGCACCGAAAATTCCAAAAAGTCACACTAAAGACAACTCCATACATTATTCTCTTGTTTGAAAATAACAACTAATCCCCGCATTGATTGATGGCATTGAATATTGAGCGTGCACCCAACAAATCATTCATACAAATTAGAGTTTGGGAAAGAGTTTATGATTCAAAGGTATGGACTCTTGAACAACATTTATCTTTTAATCTATATTTTCCCTTGTAATATGTTAATGGCGGTTTTTCAAGAGCAATGGTCATTTCAAGAGCAATGGTCATAAGATAAATTCCGTTATATTTGAGTTCTTAGGGTTTCTCGACGAACTTTTATCATATCTTGTAACTCTTTGTTTGATGCATGTTTTTCTATTAAAAATACATAACTTACCCTTTTGAAGGTTTTATGTTCCTAGAAGTTGTTGGTCGTTGTATGTATTTGAGCCATGAGTTTTAAATATCATGTAGGGTAGAGAGGGGATTTTCATTTTCTAGCAGAATTACATGATGTCGATTCCTTTATGTTGTAAATTATGTTAGCTTTTATATGATGTCTATATTTTTTTGTTAATGTGCTTTGATGATTTTCAGGTATATCTAAGAGGTCAATAGAGTTGTAGGAGAAGCAAAATCTATTAGTTGCCATGGTTCTGAAGTAAGTTTATTGTCATAAATGTTTTTTTATTAAGGTTTTATTAGGGTTTCGCTGATGATTTCTATTGTTGTTTCTAAAGAAATTATATGTGCTTCATCTCAAACTCTCTTTCAAGGTCCTCCATGCAAGATCTGATCAGCTGCTCATCTCCAGTAAGGATCAATTCATCAACATAAAAAATAATAATATATAAGTTACCTTCTACCAAAATATGATAGAGGTTTGCATCTGCTTCACTTTTCGTGAAGCCCAAATCGGTGAGATAGCTATCGATCCTAGTGTACCATGCACGAGATGCTTACTTGAGTCCATATAATTATCTATTGAGTCTACACACATGAAAATCTCTGTCAAAGGTCTCAAACCCCTTCGGTTGCTCAATATACACCTCCTCCACAATAACTCCATTGAGTAATTTTGTCTTCACATCCATTTGGAGGATCTTCCACCCCATTTATGATGACAGTGCTAGAATTGACCTGATGGATGAGTACCTTGGTATTGGAGCAAAGGTCTCCTCATATTTAATTCCCTCAACCTCAAAGAACCCTTTGGCCAAGAATCTGGCCTTGTGTTTCTCTATGCTTCCATCTACCGCATGCTTTGCTTTGTAAATCCATTTTGAACCAATTATTGATTTGTCTGTTGCTCTTGGGACCACTTCCAAAACACTGTTTATGATGATGGAATCATATTCATTTACCATGTCATCAACACATATTGGCTGCTCTTCAATTTCCTCAAATGAGGATGGCTCAGTCTTTATAATCTCACTTATTAGAGCCATATAGCCAGTGTACTGATCTGGTGACCTATTCTACCTGCGTTGTGATGTAGGTGCTCCCACATCCTCTTTAGCATCATTTAATAATCTGTCAACTTCCCTGGGTCGCTACCTTCCTTCTCTGGATGTCTCTTCTTGAGTGGATATCTCCACTCTCTACTCCTCTTCTTCTAGCTGCTCGACAAATTCCTTAGGTTCTTCCTTTGGAGCCAAAATCTCCTGATGAGGATACAACTGAAGCTCCCTCTTAAGAGAACACCTCATTTCCTTCTCCTCATCAAATTTCACATCCCTTCTGACCATTTTCATCCTGAGGGATGACAAGTACACACGATAGTTGTGAGTTGTTTCTGTGTACCCCACAAATATGCCCAACTCTATTGTTGGCTCTAGCTTTTTCCTTGCTTCCTTGGAAACATGACAGTAAACTAATGATCCAAAGATTCTGAAGTGTGACACATCTGGTTTCTTTCCTGAAAATGGTTCCTCTGGTGTTACACTCATGCCAATAATCCTGTGAGGACTCTTGTTCTGCAAATGGAGCATTGTGTTGCATACTTCGGCCCAAAATTGCAGTGGTAGGCCTTGGTCATGCAAAATTTCCCTAGCTACTTCCACAATACTTCTATTCTTCCTCTCAGCCACCCCATTTCATTGTTGGTTATAGGGTGTTTTTAACCCCCATTGAATTCCTTTCCATAGAAATTTTAAACTCATTCGACACGTAGTCACCTTCATTATCGCTCCTAAGAGCCTTCACCTTCTTGCCAGTTTATTTCTCAACAAGTGTTTTAAATTCAACAAATTTGGAGAATGTATGGTCTCTCTTCTGCATGAAGTAGATCCAACACTTCCGTGAGAAATCATCTACACATATAACACAATACCTATGCTTGGTAGTGGAGGTTGTCGAGAAAGGTCTACAAACATAAGAATGGATCCTTTCAAGGACTGCATGTGCCTTGTTTCCCTAATCATTGAAGGTGGATTTTTTGTAGTTCCCCAATGCACACCCTTTGCATGTATCCCACTACTTTAGTGCTCCTTTCAGGATGCTTGTATAAATCTATTGCATGATCTTCTAAGCGCCATGATGCAAATGGCTAAGTCTTATATTCCATAATTAGAAGACATCACAACTCTCTACGTTCTCTACTTTTGTGCTTAATGCTACACAGTCTTCCACATCTAATTTTTAGAGGTTATTCACTCGAACCCCGATCTGCTTCACTTGTCCCATGGAAATGTGTCTCAAGAAAGCCTTCCATTTTCAAAATATCACATCATAGCCACGATCTTCTGACACAACTACGAAGACTAGATTCTTCTTCAGGCCCGGTACAAACATCACATCCTTGAGCGTGAGAGGAGAGTCATACTCCCTCTGAAACATAATTGTACAAATGTCGGTCGTGTTATAAATTCCATCATCTCCCATCTCGATGTGCATATAGAGATCCTTCTCCTCCAAGTCACTACAACATTCTTTGTTTCCAGTCATGTGGAATGAGGCACCACTATCCAAATACCACACACTATACATAAATGTGTTTGCCATCAATGCAATGAGAGTAAAATTAAGCTCAAACTATGAGGCTAAGGCTTCACCCAATGCTCCTCCTGCATTCTTCTTTATTTCCTTCTTGCGTGGACACTTTGTTGCATAGTGCCCGAATTCATGACAGTGAAAGCACTTGATTTTGCACAAGTCTTTCTTCTTGCCCCCTTGACTAGATTCTACTTTGGATTGGGATTTATTCCCTTTCCCTTTCTTCGAATTTCCATCCAAGGCACAATTTTCCTCATCCTCGCCCTTGGATGATGTCTCGCTTAAGTTGTTCCATCTTATCTCCTCTTGTACCAAATCGAACGAAAGGCATTCCAAATTTGGTAGCTTGTCCCTCTCATTCACCAAATATTGGTAGTTGTGCCAGCTCTTGGGAAGGCTTAGAAGGAATAGGCTCACCAAATCATTCATTGCTATAGTAACACCAACTTGACCGATTTCATCACGACATTGTGTGCACCTGCTCAGGTATAGTGGAATGCTTTCATTCCTCTGCATCTTGATATTTCGAAGCTTGTCCTTGAGTGCCGATTTCCTATGGTCACTACTATTCTGGAACAAATTTATCAGCACTTGCAACATTACATACAAAGTCTCTTTCCCATGGATATTGGAGACAGTATAGTCTTGTACTCCCTCTAATATGATCCATCTCTCCTTGACAACGCACTTCTTCCAATATGCTAAATTCTGAGCATCCACTGCTGCTAGTTTCGGAATATCGTTATCAATGAATTCCTTCAACCCATTATCCTCCAGTACTGCCTCCATGAGGTCCTTCCATGAAACATAATTTTAGCTTCTATTAAGGGCATACTCGAGCCTTAGTCCATTGAAAGCCATATTCTCAGCCCTGAAGAAAACCTACAACCTGATATGCAACCTCGAACCTCCTGCAATGAAAACTTCAAAATATCTACTCTACTATGATTCCAGCTCTGATACCATGTAGAAATTATATGTAGATTTAATACTACTCATGAAATTTACTAAACCACAAGACTTAAAGCTACTCTACTGATATGTGGAAGTTAATTCACCATATGAAACAAGAATCTTAGACATGCAAGAGGAAACATCACACATGCACAAAGATTTATCTAGGGTAAAGCAACTGCTCAAAACCCCTTTACTATATATATTGCATTAATCAGAGAATAGAGAATAAATACAATGCTTTCTCAAGCCTAAGCATGGCCTGCAAGTGTATAGTTTATCCCTCTGCCTGACTAACTGAACTTAGCCGAAAACTTAGCCAATTTCAAGCCTTCCCAAGCTCATATTTACTTGTGTTGTTCCCTTGGGATGCCCCTATTTTTTTGGAAATTCACACTAAGGAATTGTTCAATAGCCTTATGCAAATATCTGAGTGCATGCACAACCTGTATGTTGGGATAGAGTCCCTAGGGTCAATTTCGGGCTTAAAAGCCCAAGTTTTCGGGAAAAAAGCCCAAGTTTTGTATGTAAAGTGTAAAGTCTCCACAATTTGTGGTCGCGGAGCGCATAGATGTAAAGTGTCATAAAGGGTTTTTACCCTTCTATTTATGTAAGTTGTGTCGGCTTTAGAAGATCTACCCATGGTCCACGAACCATGGGATTGTATAAAAAGGAGAGTCTTAGAAGAGTCTAAGACAAGTTTTTGGTTGATGATGATGAATGTAATGGGTCATTAGCAGAAAGAATGAAGAGTCTTAGAGTAGAAGAGAGGCTCTGCAGCTGTGTGCACAGAGGCCTATGGTAGAAGTCTCTAACTGAGTGCGCGGACCCCTACAGCTAAGTGCGCAGGGTAGTTATAGTCTTTAAGAAGATTTGAAGCATTAATAAAGAATATTACTTTGGAAATATCTATGTTTGATCTCTTTTGTGATGAATGAATGTGATTATATTACGATGTGTATTGGGTTTATGATTTAATACTGTAGTGATGCGCGAATCTGCATGTTGTACTTTTTTATATGAATGCAAGTGATAATATATGTTTATGTGAAGAATATCTTAATGCATCTTAAAGTTATAGATACTTAATCTGATCTGGGTAAATACAGAAGTAAGAGTAACTACAAAGGCACGTAAGTGGCTGATTCACCTATTTAAGGTCCGTGAAAGACAGTCCTAAAGGCTTATTGATCTGCGCAAAGACATAAGTAGGGCATAAAACGACATCACTACCATCTATGGGTGTGGAAACTTGGTTCCAGCATCCCCCCATACTACTTCAAGTGAGACTTCAGCCACGCTCCGCGGATTGATATCAAAAGGGCCAATAGTGTAGGGATTTGTTTGGCTAAACCTAATGTTGAACCTGGGTCAGGGCCCACTAAGCCAACAAATGGTTCTATTGCCGGGACCGAGATCTGCATAAAGAGATGTGTGATGTCACATCACTAGAATCCAACTAAGAAGGAAATCGAAGACTGGTTAGATAGAAAGATCCATGAATTTGCGATGAAAGAAAATAGAAATCCACGACTAGTGAAAGAACAGTGGTTGAACAGATATATGTACATAGATATACACGAAATATTATTCTATTCCTTCCCGGTTGAATTATACAAGTGGATCGCTAAATTGGCAGACGACCAAGGAAGGTGGGGGCTTGACGGTCTGGTAGCATGGACCCTAGAGTTAGTGCGAAGATTGGAAGCCTCTGAAGATAAGATCGTGCGCGGTGTCAATCACTGACTTGATTGTATCATAGGAGGATTTTTTACATAGTTCGCGGTCGATACTTTGGTTAGTTATAGGGAAGCAGAGTGACGCTTCTTCAAGGGACCGCGAGGTAAGTATTTAAGGTCTTTAAATACTTGGATTAAGATGCTCTTGTGTGAAAATATGGTTATGTAGTTACGTTGATGTTTGGAGGTACGCAGAGTGGAAAGATGTTCAGGGATAGAGGAAAAACAGGCCCTGAATATAGCCCACTGATCGAACATCCTCTGAGTGACGATGAGGAAGAAGCATAGGCTTCACCACAGAGCGTTGTTAAGTTGATAAGACAAGGGTTCCCGTGAATACCCCACCCACCCACACCACCTCCATCTTCACCTCCGCAGCCTACACCTTTACCCACACTGCCACCACCTCTGCCTCCATTCAATATGGTGAATGTAGTGAAGTTGCCCGTTTTCAAGGGGTTTGGAAATGAGGATCTGCACCAGTTTTGGTTCGTCGCAAAGGATGTATGGGAAGATCAGGGTATTACAGATGATCAGATAAAGAAAGAAACATTAGTTACTGCTTTACAAGAGCGCGCGCTAATGTGGTACATTAAGTATTACACTGATAACCCGACAACTGCGTTGGCAGATATTCAGACCACGCTAAATAAGGAATTTAGTAGTCCTAAGTCTGAAGCGAAATCAATTGTGGGATTCAAGGAGATCATGGTGAAGTCTGGCGAGACACCTTGGGACCTGGATCAGAGATTGAAGTGCACGATCTGCGAAGCTAACCTAAATCTTACGGATGGGCAGCACCACGAATGGTTTGTGGCTTCACTCTTGCCTCATCTAAGGGTTGCTTTATCACAACAAAAGATTGGGACTCAGGCGGAAGCCCTAGAGATCGCGATGAGATTGCATGAGACACCAACGCAAGATGCTAATTTGGGAGTTCAACATATTCACGCACAGTTGCAGAACCCTTTTTCTAGAATTTCAAAGTCTGAAGAAAGAAAGAGCAATTCGGCTAGAGGTAAGCAAACAATTTTGGTGCCTGAAATACAAAAGTCATGCGCATGACAAAGATCACTGTCTGTTCTTCATGAATTATGTTGCAGTAGGAGGGTGTTGGGTCCCTATAATACTAGTAATTACCCCATTACTATTGTAGTTGTACCCCTTATTAATAATGTTGTTGCCCTATTGTCCCCATATTGTTATTATTGTGCCCCATAGAATCCCTCTATTGTTATTTTTGTGGCTTAATATTATTATTGTTAGGTCGGCTGCGTTATATTGTGACTCCTCAGACTCCTATATATAGAAAGGAGGTTTTGTCATTTGAATCATCCAAGAATTGTTCATTTATGTAATGTAAAGGAGGTTGCC
>APFE031303707.1:76702-99186 GCA_000404065.3 Pinus taeda | reverse complement strand
TAGAGCTTAAAAATTACTATTAGTAATTTATAAAAAATTAATAAAATTAATAATCGATTTTTATTTTAATTTTTATTTTAACCAAGTTAAAATGTTTAAGATACATTAAATTACAACATCCATTTTTACTCTTGATCCACCAAGCCCCGAGAGGGAACAATTTTTTTTTCACTCTATGCTATTTTGCATATCATGATTTTTTATCCCTCTCGGGGCTTAGTAGATCCAAAGTAAAGATGGATCTATGCTAGTTTAATTCCCCCATTTAAATAGGCTACATTCCACATGAATACCATGGGTCAATAACATGTGTCATTTTTATTTTTATTAATACTAATATTAGGGTTAATAATGGTTTTTGCATGGTATTAATAATAATCTAGCCCATGGTATTTTTCCCATAGGTTTCGCCTAAATATAACACATTTTTTGAGTGTTCGTAAATATAAGGTGACTTATGGAGTAAATATAAAAAAAATGTTTTATTTGTTTACCATACCTCTCGTTTATTTATATTTTTATTAATTTACCATACCTCTTTTAAAAATATGTTATTTGGCCCATAGGATTCACTTAAATAAAACCTCTATTTTGAACCTTCATAAATAGAAAGAGGGTTATGGACTACATATAAAAAGAGGTTTTATCTATTTACCATATGTCTAGTTTATTTATATTTTTATTTATTTACCATGCCTTTTGAGTAAGTATAAAAAAAATGTTTTATTTATTTACCATACCTCCATTTTATTTATATTTTTATTTGTTTACACCCTTGCATGTATATAAGGTGACTTATGGACTCAATATAAAATTTATTTACCATATCTCTCATTTATTTATATTTTTATTAATTTACCATACCTCTTTTATAAATATGGTATTTGGCCCATAGGATTCACTTAAATAAAACTCCTTCTTGAAAATTAGGGCGAATGGAAGGTTGTAACTCCTAATTTCAAGGGCTAAATTTACCTTTTTAACCCTCTCCCTTAAAATAAGGTGGGCTATTTGAGGCGATTTGTAAAAATGTACTATGATGCCAAATATTCGCCCACTAAAAATTTAAAAGCCTTTAATTTCGCCTAAGGGCGAACATTCCCTGATAAAATTTTCCATGGCTCAATCCACTGGCCTCTCGTAGGAGGGAGAAAAGTTATTTAAGAACATAAAGGTAAAGTAAGGGGCATGGATTAAGTTCATTGTTAAGTATGAGCTTGAACCACGTTGGAGGAAAGGAGTCCACAACGCTGCATTATGGAAAAATGGTGCAATTTTTTGTGTGTCTTGCGAAAATCGATTACATGTGAGGGTCAATATGCCATCAACTTCCTTTATTACATTATATTGTTGATACATTTCGAGTGTAACAAGATTATTAATTTCCCTTCTTTCCTCTATATAATTATAGGTTGCATGGTTGAAGGGGTACAACAAAATTGTCAAACACAAGTTAGGTATGTATTGTATCATTATGGTCTTATTAAGATGTTAATCAATGAGGAATCAAAGAAGAGGGATACCACATGGGGAAATGTTATGTCTACAAACCAATTTGGAAACCCTTGTGTGGTTACTGTGTTAAAGGAAATATTTCTCAAAGAAGCCCCAATATAAAATAAACAAGGACATGTCCATGTTGAGGGCTAAGAAAAAAAGGGCAATGTGGAAGAAGCCCTGGAATTGGGTGTTACAAAATCTAAGAAAGAGAAAGTGTAAAACCCTCAATCTTTCATTCCCATAAGGAAAATTATGAGGAGAATGATAAAAAGGAAAACAAGTACCCCATCCTCTCCTAAACCCTACATATCATTCATGAATCACCTTAGCAACTATCCCTAGTGAATAATTTACATGAGTCATCTACTTCCCATTCAATTAATGAATTTTTCCATGTCCAAGAGTCTTTCATTCTAGAGACATGTCATCTTCCTACTAAGGATCGAAGCTCTATTGGTGTTATAACTCCTAAAGGGAAATATATAGACTTTTCTAAAGCTTCACTAAATCTTACAGTTAAAAACTGATATTCTATCTAGAAGAAGAATTTTGTGTCTAAATAGGTCAAGGTGAAATTTCCAGTCTGTATAGCTACTACCTCTACAAACCTTCTTGTTCAAGACTTTGAATATGCATATGACATCTATAATCCTTTATATTGTGAATCTTGGATAAAGGAGAAAGTTAAGAAAATAAAAAAATTGAAGCAAAAGATTAGAGAATACAAAATTCTTGACAAACATGTCAAGACTGAAACAGCCACACTGTAATCTAGAAACGAATAACTTAGAGAAGAAATTGAGAAGCTTTCAGGGGAGAACAAGAAACATGATAGGATGGCTAGGAATGCCATATGAAAAATTTCCACCTACAGGTTCATAATGCAAAAAAGAAAAATTGAAGGACATGCAAAAGAAGAACAAGACTTGTGTTAACATCAATATTGGAAAGTGAAAAACACAGCCCCAATTTAGTCAAATGTTTTGTACCCTGTACAAAAATATCTGAGAGAATCAATAGTATCATATATTGTTTTGTCTTTTTGGTTGAGGAAACATAGAATCTTAGTGTTGGGGGAGATTTTGGGGGTTATAAATAGAAGACATTTTTCTACTAAAGCATCCCTCCTAGTCTTCTCTAAACCCTTTTTTTGCAACCCCATGCTCCCTTTTCATATGCAATAATGGATTATCACACTAAAACTAAACAATCTAAAAGGTCATGAGGAAAATATTTAAATTGTGCCAGAAAAAAACTATTGAGTGCATTGATAAAGATTGATTATTTCTTAAGGGTTATTAATGAAATTTTGTAGGTCCTACAACCCTTGAAGGGTTTTACAACTAAGTTTTAGGAGGACTCGTGTATACAAATTCCAATGATCACACAACAAATGGTCCCTTGAGGTGTGGCACTTGTACACCTTGTCACTCGAACGTGAAAAGTGGTCACAACCTGCACACACTATGATCATCTCATTTGGAAATCCTCTCGAAAACAGCTAAGACTCAAAGATAATTTGGTCGAGTCTTATAATAGATTATTCTGGTTTACTACAGTTTTAGGCAATGTTATTATCATCCCAATATGAGATTGGAGGTGGCTCATATTCCCTTTTTTTTGTTATGTATCAAGATCAATCATGGATTTATTTATTTTTAACATGAACTATAAACTATTAGTGATAAGTCTAACTCTAGGCATGAGATAGGTTAGTAGTCATATTACTCGAATGTTTTTTTGTTTAATTTTGCAAAACCACTCACCACGACCATTGGGTTAGATATTCTTGCATGAATTTATGTAAGGACTATGGATTTCATAATACACATGATGATGCCCAAGTATTACAACATGTTGTTTTATGCTCTCCCTGTGATTTAACCTATCACGAAGGAAAGACTATTGGTTGGATTGGGCCCATCAACTCAGTGCATTTCGTTGTTGTATCATTCTGATTTTAATGCTTATATTTGTATGTTTTTAGTGTAGATATGAAACTTGTATTTGTTCCAAGTAGTATTTAAATGTGTTTCAAACATTAAGGATTGAATAGTCAACATATTTTTGTTTTAGTTTTATCAAATTTCTTTTTCCTTGGAAATATTGAATATGAAGGTAAAATGTGTGTATACCTAGACCAATTTCTATATGATCTATGGATCTAAATCAAATTTAAAGGAAATAACATTTCCAATTGAGAATACAACATTTTGATGATTTACTATAGATCTTGGATTATGGTTTACCATAGAAGTACAATCGTAGTTGTTTCAAGATTGTTTAACCTTTGACTAATAACATGATACATGCTAATATTTGAATCATTTCAACTTGCATGCATCAGTTGACAATACAATGGTTACCTTAGACAAATATGTGTATTTTATTTTATTTCAATTAATTAAAAAATCTACCTTGGGTTCCTCTATTTTGTTGAATGTATGAATAAAGTGAATCCATGAATGGTTTTGCAAAATGTATTTAAATTGAAACTCTTTGTGCATTAATGCTTGTGGGTGATATGAGAACTGTGTATAGGATGTATTTAAGGTTATTGGTTATCTTAGTTTTAGACTTGTATATTGTTGTAAATATTGATATGATTTCTTATCAGTGTTAATTAAACATTGAGACCTAAACTTCCAAGTGTTGGTTATGGTTTGTTTCTCATTCTTTTAAAAGCAATCTATGTGAGATATTCTTTATAGTTTGTGGAACTCATTTAGAATTGTGATATGAAGTAGTTTTTTTTTTTTTTTTTTTTTTTTTTTTTTTTTTTTTTTTTTTTTAACATATGTTATTATGTTAAATTTAAAAACAGATGAGTCCTTAATAATGGTATGACCCTAGGGGAAGCTTAGGACTAGCCACCTCTTCCTTTTATAAGTGTGTGACTAACAACATTTCCTGGCTAAGTAGGAGCTACTTGATTGAGCGTAGGTTTCTTATCATGAGTGTGTAAAATCCATAGAGTCTCAAGTCATTTTTCCTCTGGAGAACTGAGAGGGAAATAGGCCAATCGACCTATGAGTAGCCAACATTGAGAACCCACATTGAGTCCTAAGTCCTCTATCCATTGGAAAACTGAGAGGATTGTAGGTCAATCATGCTAGGAGGAGTCAACATTGAGGACTCAATGGTCCTTTTGTTAGAAAATTCAATTTTTTTAGTAGATAATTGTCACATAAAGTACTTTGATCATTTTCAATCCAATAGTTGACTCTATGATGGAAAAAAATTTGATAGAAGCCTTGATTCTATCTTACGTGAGACTTTATTTGATAGATAGGTAGATCCTTAGCTTAATAGGTCTCTGTGGTTCCCACCTCTACACGAATTATGTCATGTCTCTAAGTCTATGACTCTAGATTGACAAAGTAAATTTTGAGTAATACTTTTGTCAATTATACCATTAAAAACTTGACCATGGTCAACCATGCTATAATAATGATTAACGATAGTCATATATAGTTGGACATTGACAACCATGTTCACTCACAGTAAAGCCATAGTAAATCATAGGTGACCATAGTCAACAATGACCAACCATGTTTGGCAATGGTTTAAGAGGTCAATATTTTCATCCATTAGAAACTATAAACATCCATATAAATCATGGTCAGCCTGATGAACTTTTTTAAAGGATGCTTGGCCATGGTCGATGTGATCAACATAATCAATGATGGTATGTTATGTTCAACCATATCTCACATTGTCAATTTTCAACATTAACCTTACATTGTTAGGCTACTGCCACATAAATACATTATTATATTTATGGTTGACCATGGTCAACCATGGTAAAAAGAACGTTGACCATAGTCATCTATACTTATACATTGACAACCATGTTCAATGAGAGTAAAACCTAGGTGACCATACTCAATTATGGTAAAAATAAGCTCAGTGTGGGGAAACATGTTGAACATGGTAAAAAAATACAATAAGTACAACCATAGTGAAACCATCTCAACAATATTCAATCATGGTCACCATGGCTAGACATGATTTACCTGGTCAACCATGGCCAACCATGTTTGACCATGATTTAAGAGGTCAACATTTTCATTCATAATCAACTATAAACATCCATAGGCAACATGGTCAACCATGGTGAACTTGTTTAATGGATGCTTGGACATGTTTAGCATGGTCAATACAATCAACCATGGTCATCCATGTTCAACAATAGCCCACATAGCTAATTTTCAACATTAATATTTCATTTTTAAATTTATGCCACATAAATGCTTTATTATTTTTATGGTTGGCAATGGTAAAGTATGGTAAATAAATGATTAGCCATATTGATTCAACTATAGTCAACTATGGTCACCATGGCCATACATATATTACTTGGTTAACCATGGCCAACCATTTTTTACCATGGTTGGAGAGGCCAACATTTTATTTCATTATCAAATATAAATATCCATAGAAAACATGGTCAACCATAATGAACTTGTTTAAAGGATGCTTGGGAATAGCTAATGTGGCCAAAATAATCAACCATGGTTAGTAGTGCTTAACCGTAACACATATGGCCAATTGTGAACATTAATGCTATATTTTTAGATTAGTGCCACATAAATACATTATGATATTTATGTTTTATGATGGCCAACCATTATAAAAAAAAGATTAACCATAGTAATCTATAATTATATGTTGAAAAGTATGTTCACTCACAGTAAAGCATAGGTTTCCATAGTAAAAAATTGTTAAATAAGCTCAGTGATATGCAAAGATTCTCAACATTGTCAAACCATCTCGACTACAGTTAACCATGGTCAACAAGGTCATGCATACTTTACTTGGTCAATCGTGGCCAACCATACATGACCACTGTTTTAGAGTTCAACATTTTCATCCATTATCAACTATAAACATCCTTTGACTACATGGTAAACCATTATGAACTTTTTTTAAAGATGCTTTAACATGGTTAACATGGCCAACATAATTGACCATACTCATTCATGTTCAACAATGGCCCACATGCTCAATTGTAAACATTAATGTTAAATTGTTTGATTAATGCCACATAAATAAAATGTTATATTTATTGTTAACCATGGTCAACATTAATGTAACATTACTATAACAATGTAATAATGTTCAAGCATAATATTTCTTCTTAATCCCCAATCAACCATGGCACTCATTGTTAATCATGGTCAACTAAGGTCAACCACAGTTTAACTTGACAAATAGTGGTCAACCTTATTCAACCATGGTCAAACATATTTACCCATTTAAACCATTAATGGAAACATTTTTCTAACATTAATGTAACATTAACACTAGCATCAATCTAACATTACCCATTATAAACCATGGTTGACAATGGTTAACGATGGTCAACATTAATGTAAGCTTATTAGATTAATGTGACATTAATACATTGTTACGTTAATGGTTGACCATGGTAAACCATTATCAACCTTGTTCACCTTTGTTTAACCTTATTCAACCTAATCAAACCTCTTTAACTACAATCTATATCATCCTCACTTTTTAGCCATGGTCAACCATGGCAATGAATCCACGCCCCCACACAATGGTTGTCAACGAGCACAACCACATTAGTAAATGTGGTTGATATATGCTGATTGATGACATTTTCCACCTTTTGTACTCCAATTAGTGTTTAAAAATGATGTCCACTAGCGTATATGAGGGCCACATTTACTAGTGTAGTTGAGCTAGTTCTTATATGAAAAAATTTTCATTACTTTGGTGCATACTCACATTATTATCATGATAGATTATCGTTATCAAAAAATGGAACACAATCTTTTGGATTTACATTTACCCTATATTAGTAAAATAATATAAATTATATAATTAGTAAATGTTCATAAGTATTAAAACATTTACTTCTTGATATATTTTATACTGACAAAATTAAAAGAAATTATAAACTTTACTAATTCTAACTTAATTTTAAATTATTATTATTATTGTTAATTATAAAAATAATTAATATATGAGTTAAACACAGGTACATAAATATATATACATTTAAAAAGAACTTATAACAATATTTTTAATTATGGAGATTTGCTCTCACTTCAACATGATGATTATGTTGTCGCTGCTACAACACACTCCAAAAATTTCACTACATTCATGTTTTGGAACCTTCACTATTATATCTAGTGTCATCTTGATTTTAAAGTGTCATATTGTGTCATTCTCTATGTTTTAAGTGTTCTTGAATGTTATCAAGTGTCTTGACATTGATTATAACATCTCTAGTACATTTCATGGTGATAACATATTTATTGTTGTACAATGACAATTTTTTGTCGTAATTGCACACACTTCACATGTTCTACTTGGGGAATGCATGTAAAGTGATGTTTTGATGTATACTTATCATTTATCAAGCTTCTCTATTTTTTCATGATGAGTTGGTATGTGTTGTAAATGGGTTTATGTATAAACTCATCTTGCTCGCCCATCACCCTATACTCTAGACTTAGACAAATTTTGGTTGCAAAATGAACCTGACAAATTTTTGTTGCAAAATGAACCTGTCGAGGTTAGGAGTACAAAAATTCACTCACAAGCCCTCAATGGAAATCCTTCATTGTTATGAAGTGTTCCATGCACCCTCCAATAGCACAAATCATACTCCTTAAGCCCCTTCCCCTTCCTTGTCATGAACTATGTCCCTTTGAGAAATTGAATCTTCCTTTAGCCCACTCCTTTGACATGAAGGAATGTGCCCTCCTTGAGTGCATGAGCACAACTTGAAATCCTTAAGCAGATTTGGGGACCTTGTGGCTCATTTCCTTAGACCCTAGTAGTTCTTAGAGGTTGTATGTGGAGGGTTTAGTGTAGAAAAACCTAATATGACTAAGAATATTAGTGTTGGAGCACCTATGGTTTGTTAGAAAGGCTTAGGCATTCTAGGAGTTAAGAGGTTTAGGAGTCAGGGGTTAAGGGTAAAAGGTAAAGGGTTAGGGCTTAGGAGGTTTAGGGGTTAGGGGTTTGAGGGCCAAGGGGTTGAGATTTGTAGGGTTTACGGGTTAGAGGCTAATGGCTTAGCAGTGAAGGGCTCCAAGGGTTAAGGGTTAAGAACTAAGGGCTTAGGGGTCAAGGAATTTAGGGATTAAGTTCTTAAGGGTTATGGGATTTAGGTGTGTGTTGGTTAAAGGGTTAACAATTAGGAGTTAAGGGGTTTAGAGGTTATGTAGTAAGGGTTAAGGTTCAGGGTTTAAGAGGATAATGGTTTAGGGATTCTAAGTTAGGGGTTAGGGGTTAAGGGGGCAGTGGCTTTGAGTTTAAGGGATCGATGGATTCATCAGTTATGATTTATGAGCGCATGGGTTAAGGGATTATGGATTTGGGGTTAGTTAAGGGTCAGGGGATTTAGGGGTTAAGTGCTTAAGGGTTATGGGATTTAAGTGTCATCGGGTTAAGGGGTTAACATTTAGGAGTTGATGGTTAAGGGTCAGGGTTTAAGAGGATAAAGGGTTAGGGCTTATAGGGTTCATGGATTATAAGTTAGGGTTTAGGATTTAAGGGGTTAGTTGTTTAGAGTTTAAGGGATTTATTTGAGTCAACTATTCCAATGACACCATCCATGATTTACGGGTCTTCACTTGGTTGGACAAGGCTCAGGCTATAGCCAAAATAATTCACCACTACCACTGCCTCAAATGATAACAAGTGATTTAATGTGGCATTCAGACCAACCATTTTTCATTTCCACATTAGATTGCACTACCATGTCACTCTGCATAAGCTTAACACTGTGATCATAGGTATTTCTAGGCACTGAAACATCTCTTCTCTGTTACCACACTATCTAGTGTAGCTTCAAGATGCCCACCTATGTGATGGTGATTGATGCAATGGAAATTTGATGAGCTCTAAACCAACATGCCCAAAACACAAGTGTGAATAATCGTGTCTCAACATGTTGTGTGCATGCCTTGATGAGTATTGCCCATGCCTCGACCACAGAGAGAGGGTTGTGATCTCTTAAATCATCGTCTACCACCATGGATCCAATTTTGTGAGAAGAGAATATGACAATTCCATCTAGATCATGTTCCAATTTATCACTAGCATTGTGATGTAGAACACCATAATTTGAATCCTTTGAATGCAATACCCAGAAATTTACTGAAAACACTAATATCAACACCTCTTTGTTCCAGTGCCAAATCCACCTCTGTGTGTTTTACACTAACTCTCAACCATAGGTATATAGTATTTTCACCTATTAGAAGATCTTGTAGACATACAAAACATCATTTTACGATCACACTCTCAGTGACCTCGCACTCCTCATGTAGAGTCATTTCTTTGGCATTTTTATGTCTAGTTCATAAGCTAGTGCTTAACGATCCCTTTCATGATAACATCATCATTGAAAAGGGACAATTATATGTAGTATCCATGATCTATATCATAGGAAGGATTCACAATACCATTTCGCACAACAAACCCACTGTGGTGTAGGTAAATTCTCAGTGTAGACACAAACAATTCCTCTAGCCTGAGAGAGCGGGTCTAGCCACAAACAAACAATCTATGGAAAATATCCTTAAGCTAGAATCAATTAAGAGGGCTTACCTTTTAGAATGTTATTCTTCTTGGTGATGATCCTACCTCCTCACCCCATCTATCTTTTGTTTCCTTCCTTCAAATACCTAAAACAAGAAAACAAACAACAACAACAAATGTGATAGTGTACAATATTGTATTTAGCCTACTTAATAGGTCAAGGAACATTAAGCCATAAAGATGTAAAATAACACTTCATGTAGGAAATCAATCAATAGTTGTATTCATATAAATCAAAAAGAGATTACAAACAATACCTTGATGTTGTTGGTCTCCTCTAACATATCTAGGTTCCCACACTCCTGTTAGCATCTCATGGATATCCCTGACAATGGAAGTTTCAAGGCCTCTTCCCTCTAGTCTCAAACCAAAACAAAACACACTATCCTTCCTCAAACATACACTAGAAAGATACAAGCTATAAATGTCTTTTTGATCATTCAAACTCACGCCAAAACTAGTTTAGCTTGGGAAAGCAGAGGTTTATATAACTTGGATGGATGGGAGATGGTTCCTCTCATCATGGGAGAAGGTCTTATCTCTTGAGTTTGTTCCATCCTACTAGGGGAAAGGAGGCCAAACTAACTTCCTCAGTTCCATCTAGCCCAACCATCTACCAGACATCTGTTACGAAGCTTCTAGAGCTAGAAGCTTCGACTCCATGTTTAAAAAACTTGATAAAATAGGATCAGCGCAACTGGAAAAGGACTTAGTCACTCTGTACAGTGCCAGGGCTAGTTTCAATCTCTAAAAATCGGCACGAGGAGGAAATTGGTTAGTAGCGTTGGTCTTTTAAATTGGGATAAAAGGAAGATTCCTTAGAAATGACGCAAAGGGGAATTATTCTGCTCATGAATAGCGACATACTTGGAGTTTCTTCATGATGAGAAAGTGATGAGCACTAGTATTGCAGCAACGATGCTACAACTTCTAGGCTACTGGCTTTACTTATCAACTCGGGGTTCGTACAAACTTGGAAGTGACAGTGCTATATGCACAAGAAAAAGTCAAGGTCCTGCATGTTGTCACTATTCAGCGATCGAGAGACCCCAGGGGTTCCAAGCAAGACTTCTATAAAGTCAGAAGAAGCTTGATTATTTGATGGAAGAAGAGAAAATCTATTCTAAGAGAGCTACTCTACTGTAGTAATGGACAAACCAACATGTAATGCTAAATCACACCATATCCCAATTAACCATTTAAACAGCTATGCTAAGCAGAATTGCTAAATCAACACTAACCTAATGTTGTTATCTAAGTTACAGAAGTAAAAAGCATCAAACCATACTAATGTGTAAGAAAGGAAACAAAATTTCTGTTTCACTTTTTTGGTCTTTTTTGTGTAAATATTTATTTATTAATACAGAAGTGTGATTTCTAAGTCTGTGTGGTGTGTATTGAGTAATTGAATTATGAACTGTGTGTGGATTAGAGTAATTCTACATAACACAAGTGTGTAGGGAACTCAAAGAGAATCCAAGAGAGAGGACAATGCTCATAGGAGTATTGCAATGATCCGAGAGTTTTGGAGTCTGATTGAATAACCAAATCTAAGCTCAGGAGTGGCAGTGTTTAAATAATACACAAAACAGTTTGAGAAGGAGTCAAGCGGAAGAGAAATCGAAGATCAAAATCAGTGAAAGAAAAATGTAATGAATCAATAGTGCACAAGTACAGTTGGATTAGTTATATCAATGAATAGGATTAATGGAAGATGACTAGTGGAGATCTTATCGTGGGAAATTAAGTTAATAGATGGATGGATCACATCAAGTCATGTGTCAACAAAAGGGTGGAAAACATGCGAAATGATGGAGCGGTCTTCGTAAGCGATAAGAAATATCTCCCATGCCCTAAGAGCTGTAAGCGGTATTCCTAAATTTCACGTGATTAGCCTACGTGGGTGACACGTAGCATGGGAAAACCACTTTTCCCGCGTCCTCTTGATCATATATCGGTCGTGCAAGAATTCAAGTGAGATTGTCCAATAGCTATTGGATTATGCGGAATTAATCAACGGTGGAGATCGACCAAGCTAGTTGCTAATTGCATGACGCGATAGCCATTGGATCAAGTGAGACAAATCGATGGTGGAGATTTGGAGCACCTAAAGTTAAACGTTGAAATGAATACATCGACTATGTCACACGCGGTTGATGCTAATTGGTCAAGTTTGTTGTGGATAGGATGGTAAGGAAATCCACAGGTATAATCTGATTACGATGTGATTTATTAGCTTCCGCTTAAGCATTTCAATGTGTCTAGGGGAATTTCAATGAAAAAGGACGAAAAAGCTAGTGAGAGTGAGGGTGGACTAAGAGATGCTTTAGGTGGATGAGGTGAAAGATGGATGCTGGTGATGAAGTCTAGACCTCTTCCTGAAGTACCTATAATGCCTAAAATGCCATTGTCTTCCAAGAACTATGCAACAAGATACATTCTCATAAACTAGAAAAGCATGAATTAGTTGCCCATAGTATGCATGAAGAAAGTGCTGAAAGAAATGAGAACATGAGTGAGACCTTATTACAGAAAGAGAGTGATGGAAAAAGATGACAATGAAATGAACCAAGTACTAAATCAAGACAAAAAGCCCCAAAGCTCATGCAAGAACTAGAAATCTGTATTTTTGGGGTTGCTAAAGGGTCACTTCCTCAAGTCATGGTCTCAGAGGGAGGAGGTGAGGCTGAGACACCTGCTGACAACCTTATGGTGATATTTTTCTCCTCGCTAACCTACTAATTGAAAGAAGGAACAAATGGAAGCAAACTTAAACACAACCAATCTACTCTACAACGTTGTAATGGAAATGCAGCTACTTAAGCAAATGAACGATTAAACCATGGATCTATGCTAGCATGCATGTACAATAAAGATGAGCCTTGGCTACTAGGGTTCGGTCCTAACCCAAGAGCTTTAGCCCTCTCAGTTAACTCAGTGTTGGCTCAAAACAAAACTCATTCTTATTATCAAAACCATGGATCACATCAGAAACTGTCGCAAGTCTTGTAGCTCGAAAATAGAGTAGATTTTTACAATCAAAAAATCTGAATCCTACTAAGGTCCTAGGCCTCTCTACTTATATATCTAAATTATCTGATGAATTACTTAAAATTAGGGAGGCTGGGCTCCCAAAATTGAGATAAACTAATGCTTCGACTTTCATTTTCTCAGTTGCCTTCTAGTCCTTATGATTTGGTTGTTTGCACTTCGAGCTGATGGAGGAATATTCAAATGGCGGGGTAGTAAATGAGGAGGATTTACCTCCTATAATTCCTCTCCCTTGTTTGATTCGAGTTTTGACCAAGATCTTCACCAAAATTCCTTTTTTTTGTCCTTTAATCCTGAATTAAATGCACATTAGACCATAAACAAAAATATCCATCTCTAACTCATCTCATAAACAAAATAGAATCAAAAGTATGCAATACATTGTGAGAATAGTTGGTTTGACTAAGCTAGGAGGTGAATTAAGGCCCATATAATTACCTAATGATGAGCCTCGTCATCACCTCCCTACTGAAAGTGTTTCTCATCCTCTGAGAAACTTAGTCAATTTCCATGTCCTTCATGGCTCTGGTAGCCTCTTTAACATCCCATGTCTCTGTCGTGGTCTCTTCATATTGTTCATAGAAGCCTACTTTCCTTTTTGCTTCTTCCCACTGCCTCTTTTCCTATTCTTCTTTTCTCCCTTCTAGCATCCCTAAGAGTAGTGGTGGACTGAGTTGTAGGCTTATCCAATTGACCTTCAACCTTTGCATTGATTACTTATACATAGGTGTCCTATTGAGTGCCTCTCTCAACCTCTGACGGGAGTTATTTCTCTGATCTTCAAGCTATGTGTCAGTGTGTTCCATATCCTTAAGAAGGCATGTATACTATCATCTCCTAGAAGCCTAAACATATCCTCAAAATGTGAAATTGCTTGCTATTAGGCAGCAAGATATCTAGGTGCCAGCTGAGGATCATTTGCAAATAGATTCTGGGTGTTTATTAGGGCCATGGGATTTGATTGTTCAGCTCTGATGAAAAGAGCTTCATTTTTCTCTCTAGCCAATATGCTTTTCATCTCTATAGCCCTTGACTCCTCACGGTTCATCCATGATTCCAAAGCTATTAATTATAGATCTCTTAGCTCAACATTAAGATCCCAAACATTCATGTATGTGAGGACCATGTTGTGCAAGTAAAACTCAACCATTTTGGCCCTATCCTCTAGTGTACTTTGATCACAGAGATCAATAAACTGCCTGTAGTCCTAAAATAGCATGGTGCCCCTTTGTGCTAGTTTTTTAATCTCAAATTGCAGCCATTGTTCTTTGAGGTAAAGAGCATAGGATTTAGCTAGCATCCTACATTGGATGGCCTCCAAGGAGAGGCTGGCCATACATGCTATTTTGTTTTCCTTTTCCTAAAGTTGTCCTCTTAGCCATGCGTTATCCCTCTCAAGTTGATCTCTCATTATCTCTTCTCTATTCCTTAAGACACTTAGCTCTTTGCCATTTCCTTGAGCTTCTCTTCCATGTGCCCAATGTCTTCCACCCATTTTTGAGGTATCACCCTGCCTCCTTTAGTAAACCGGTAGTAGGAGTCTAGGTTAGGTTGGGGACTTGGTTCCTTTGTCTCAAGGTCTTCCTCTTCTGTTTCTTGCTTCTCCCCCACCTTGCTTTCCAATTTCTGTGCTTTCTGTAGTTTTTGTTGTGGATTCTATAGGATGGCCTTACCCTTTAAGTTGATCTGGTACTAGGCCTCCTTACATAGGTGATCAGTGACTTAGGGGAAGGCATTTTGTCTCTTGGTGTAGGGGAATCTTCAATCTCAATAGGGATTTTTGTTAATATTTGTGGCTTCCCTTGTTTGATTCTTTTGCTCTTTCTTGTTCTAAAATATAGAGGGTTTTGCCTCCTTCTTTTCCCTTTTTTCTTGACTCGGGTGTTGAGAGCAGTGAGGGCAGCTTCTGCCTCCCTCACAGGGGACTCTGGAGACACCCTAGGTGACTCCTCCTTGTGTTCTTCCACTCTTATTTCAATGCCTTCTTCCTCTCTGTTTTTCTTATCTTCTTCCTCTTATTTTTCTTTCTCATCTCCATTAGTTTCTTCCTTCGTTTCCTCCTTTATATCAACATCATCCTCCTTCTCTCCTCCCCCTTCTTCTTTTTCTTCATCATTTTCCTCTATATTAGTTTCTTCTTCATCCATCTCATCCCCATCTAGCTCTATATATTCTTCTTCTTGTTTTGTCTCCTTCTCACGAGCAGAAGGACTAACATCATAGGTGATGGTTTTTATGTCATCCTCTAATGGTAAGTCTCTGAAGACTAACCATGTTATAGGGACCTTGAGGTTTTGGAGGGCATTCTCAATGAGGATCCTGATCAACCCATGGTGATCCAATTGTTGGGAATTCTCTTCCTTTACTTTGTTGCTGGAGTCTATGAGTGATTGCATCAAGAAATAGTGTATGTTGAGTCTTTTGTGAACTAGTGTTTCTACGCCAAATCTTAATTCTTCAAGCATCCTAAAATGGTTTCCATAAAAAACATTGTATCTACCCTCACATGAGATATATTTGATGAGTTGGTAACCTACCTCACTCCATGGGTATGGTAAACTGTCCCTCCATACTCCATTTTTATCCTTTGTGGGTTCTTCACCTTGTAAAAAGAATTTCCTTTTTGTCACCTAACTGTCTGCTTTGTCTTCTTTTCTCCATGGAATTCCTAGGGGAAGTGTGGTGACCCTACTGATGAGCTCTGGGGTGAGATCTTTAGTGAGCCCTCTAACTATAACAGTGGCATGAATTTTGTTGTGTGGAGTGAGGGAATGAGAAAATTCTTGAGCCACCTCATCATCATAACGTGTGAATTTTTTGAAAAAGCCCATCCATTGGTTTCTTATAAAGATTTCAAGCACTTGGGGGTGTTGTTGTATCCTCACAGTGTTTGTGGGTTCTCTCCTATTAAACCCTTATGTCATATTTCTTGTGAGGCTTGAGGAGGAAATGAGAGGTTTGACACAAGAATTTTAAATTCAAGACAAAATAGAGTTTCCTGTGTATGTAATTCACTTCCCACAATTGTTATATCCACTAGATTTTAGAGCATTTCTAGTTCATCTTCTTGTAAATGTGGATGTATTTTTAAAGCCTACCTCTTTAGAATGGTGGCATGGACAATTTTCGTAATATTCCCTCTTGAAACCCTCTTTGCCTATCCTATAGACTACCTTTGTGTATCATGTACACTGCTCCTTTAGACTGTTCTGGTAGGAATTCCTATGCATGCTCCTGTAGAAATTCTCTTGCAAAACGGTGGATCCCTGCTTCCAATGGGTGGCCAGTGTTATGAGAGTGACTTGAGTGAGGGATTTTCAAGGAGGTGGAATGTATGAATGCATGAAAACAATTTTTTGTTTCGCTTTATCACTTTTTGGGGTGAGGTGGTGTGTTGGCAGTAGAGGTACGTTGCCAGTTTTGGACTGTTGGTCCATACTACCACCTCATCATTCCCACTCCTCGTAATCATCTCCCACCTCGTAGATCCGTAGTTAACCACTTCTTGTCCTAATTCTCCTCTATATTTGAGTTGACTGCAACCATGTGTGAGAGTACACCTGATTTTGTATGTGATGATTGAACAAAGGTGGCCAAGTTAACTGGCCACCTTTTCACTTATAAACCAACTACTTCGTAACCCTTACAAATTTTGATCAAATGATGCATATGAGTGAGTGAGAAGGATACTTACCTGTGGTCTCAATGCCATGCTACAGTTGTCGAAGATGAAAGGTGCTACGTTGTTTATGCTGCATGGTCATTCTTCTTCCTCATCTGCTATCTGCTAATGGTTTCTTGGATTTTACAGTTCTCTGTGATTGAAGATCTGATGCTGCTGCTGCTGAGATATAGAATGAATTTTGGGGACCTAACCAGCCTACCATTCACCCTCAAATTCCTTCCTATAGGTTTTCCAAGCCATTGTAATTCCTACAAGATCATCCTGTAGGTTTTCAGAGGATCTTCTAGAAAACACAGTCTTCACCTAAATTGAAGAAATGAAGTGAAAAAACAATGGAATAGATGGAGGGATGAATATATGTGAGGCAAGGTTCCCTTAGGATCTTTTCTTTGCTCTTTGATTGTCTTTCTCGCCCACCTGCAAATAACAATTATGTCTTTTTTTCTCTCCTTTTTTTTTTTTTTTTTTTGAAAGACACCTAGGTTGCCTTAAAGAGGTTTTCACCCAGGGATCTTCTTATTCTTTTTTCCATTTTATAATTGTTTTTCATCATTGGGCTGCCTCACAAGATTTTCAACCCAAATATGGGACTTAGGTTCCTCATGGAGGTTTTCACTTGAATCCTTATTGTTTTTCTCTCTTTTTTAGTGACCGAATGAGGGAGGAGTTGGAACTTGCTCCACCATAATCATTGTCTTATTGATATTTTCAATGAACTCTTATTTTGATAAAGGCCTCTTGTACATTTTCAAATGGTGCCAATTAACAAGTAATGGAATGGCTTCTTCATCTATAGTTTTGATTTGCACTGAACCATTATCATGGCATATTTCCACCACATAATATCTGAGACATATTTTCCTTAGGTTGCCCTTGAAGTCTTTATACCTAGAATCATATAACAATGCCCAATCGCCCTCTTGAAATTGCGTCTCCTTAGTATGTCTATCATGCCAGATATTCCTCTTAAGATGAACTATCTCTATATATAGGAGGGCATACATTCTGAATTCATCCAAGCCATTCAAATGGAACAATATTTTTTTTGTGCATGACTAAGATCCAAATCTATTTGGGCTACCATCCTCAATGTGTTATATTCAAACTCAATTGACAGCAAAACCTTTTTCCCATAGACTAGCTCATAGGGTGTAAATCTAGTGGTTGTCTTCCATGTTGTATTATAGGCCCAGGTGGCCTCAATTAGTCTCTCTGCCCAATCCTTCCTGCTACTACTCACTACCTTGGTTAACATTCTCTCCAGTTCCCTATTGGTCACATCCACTTGCCCATTATCTTGTGGATGATAACAAGTGGAGGCCCTATGCTTGATTTTGTGATGGCTGAGTAGTTCTTCAATCATGTTGGAGGTAAACTGGCTACCTTGGTCTATGACTAGCTCTCTAAGGTACCCAAATTTGTAGAATACATTCTCCCTTAGGAACTCAGCCACCTTTTCTTCTGTTTCCGCCTCAATTGCCTTGGTTTCATCCCACTTAGTCAAATAATTAGTGCACACAATGATGTATTGTTTTTTCTTTGAAGGAGGGTTGATAGGCCCAAAGAAGTCCATGCCCACTTGTCAAATGTCTCGAAAGTCACTTGAGATTATAGGGGCATTTCATCTCTTGGAGTAGGCTTTCCCATCCTTTGGCACTGATCACACTGACTAATCTACTTTTTCCCATCCTGATGAAGAGTGGGACAATAATAGCCTGCTTGTAACACTTTGAATGTTTTCCTATTCGCTGCAAAGTGACCTCCACAAGGCCCATCATGGCAGGTCAAAAGGATTTGAAAAACTTCCTCTTCCCTTACACACCTTCTCAAGATTTGATCTGGGCCAAGTTTGAAAAGATTTCCCCAATCCACGTGAAGGGGGCACCTTTCTTGACTGTCTTGCTCTTTTCTTTGGAGGGAAAGTTTGGTGGGAACTGTGTTGATACCAAATAGTTTGATATATCAGCAAACCATGGGGAGAGAATTGAAATAGCAAAAAAATGCTCATCCGGTAACTGGTCATCCACCATTCCTTCTTCACGTGCAGGCAAATTCATCCTAGATAGAAATTTTGTAGCAAACTTTTCCTGACGATGCTTATCAACAATAGTTATATCAAATTGTTGTAATAAAAGCAACCATCTTCTATTTCTAGCATTCACATCTATTGGGTTCTGTTATATTCTTTCCATGTAGTTAACAGGGCGTTTGAGGGGCACACGTAACCCCACTTTATGGGGTTTGGGGCAGTGCCCCAGAAAATTTGGTTTTGGACCCCATGTTAAATTAGGTAGACCCACCTATGGTTTTGTGCATGATTTTCTCACATGTTTTTTGGGCACGATGGTTTTCGGTCCATGGTATTGGATGCTTCGGCATGTATAAATATTTATTATAATATTAAAAGGAACAATATGAAAAATCAAACTGGTAGTCCCAGTTTTGGGATCCAGGGGAAAATCTCTGTGTATATGTATTTTATGTGTTCTTCTCTCACATTATTTATTTTCTGTGATTTAGAATTTGTATGCAGGTAATTTTTGTATGGGGTTAAAACCTACATTTGGTATCGAAGCAGGTTTGGCTTCAAGGGGACACCTTTGTTGCTAAGGGGTTTCGCTTGGGCCTATGGTAGACCCTGTTGCGAAAACTCAAGATGGAGGATCTGTTGGTGGATAAAGATCAGCGGATCGTGGTAGATCTGGGTACTAAACCAACGAGAGTGTCCGATGAAGAATGGAAGAAGTTGGATCAGAAGGCAAAGAGCACAATACGATTGTGTGTCTCAAATTCAGTATTGCTAAATGTATCAGGGGAAGCTACAGAAAAGGCTTTGTGGGACAAGTTAGGGACTTTGTACCAATCTAAGTCTCTAGTGAATAAACTATCCCTATGGAAAAAGCTGTATAACCTAAGGATAAAAGATGGAGACTCAATGACAGAGCATCTGAATGCATTTAATATTGTGGTAAGTTAGTTAGCATCTACTTATATTAAAATTTCAGATGAAGATAAGTGCATTAGTTTATTGTGTTCTCTACCAGATTCATGGGATACTTTGGTTACTGCAATAGGTAGTAATGCAACAACCTTGCAGTTTGATGAAATAGTCTCAACCTTGTTGATGGATGAGATGAGACGAAAAAAAATGGAGAGCCAAAATGGTGATGCCTTGTCTGTACGAGGATGGTCCCAGAACATAAACAAAAATAATTCATCGAGTGGGAGACCTAAATCTAGAGGGAGATCTAAATATGTAGGAAAACCTGTAAAGGTGGTGTGCTGGAAATGTAGAAAGGAAGGCAAATTCAAAAGGGACTGTAAATCTAAAGCTCCTGACAAAGGAAAGGGATCTGATGAGACTCCTATTGTAGAGGCGAAAACCACCTCAGATGAAGGTGGGGATATGTACATGGCTTCTTCAAGTACATATGTAGATCATGAGGCATGGTTGATTGACTCAGGTGCATCCTTTCACTTCACTCCCCATAGAGAGTGGTTCTGTGAGTATGAGAAATATAATGGTGGTGATGTCTTCTTAGGAGATGATAGGAAGGCTAGAATCATTGGTCGTGGAAAAGTAAAGTTGAAGTTGTAAGGCAGAAGGGTTAGAACCCTTCTGGGTGTTCTACATATTCCTGAATTGGCTAGAAATCTGATTTATGTAAGCAAGTTGGATGATGCAGGTGTAAAGATAGTGTTCGAGAAGGATACCTGCAAGATGGTTCGAGGAGCACTGGTATTGATGCAGGGAGTTCAGATTGGAACTCTTTACAAGATGCAAGGTAGAACTGTTGTTGATGGGTGCAATAGTTCTATGGTTCCTGAAAGTGCAGTAGAAAATCTAGTGGTCTCTGGAAAGAAGAACATGCTGTGGCGTCAAAGGCTTGGAGATATTGGAGTGAAGGGCTTTCAAATACTTCATGGTAAAAGTATGGTAGAAGGTATGAGTAATAGCTCTCTAGAGTTTGATTTCTATGAAAATTGTGTATATGGGAAGCAGAATCGAGTGAGTTTCCCCTCTGGTGGTAAGAGGACAAAACAGATATTAGAGCTTGTGCACAATGATGAGTTTGGACCTGTGAAGGTTCCATCACTGGGTAAGTCTGTGTACTATGTATCATTTATATAAGACTTCTCAAGGAATACATGGATATATTTCCTTAAGAAGAAATCTGAAGTCTTTGATAGGTTTAAAGAATTTAAGGCTCTGGTGGAAAATCAGACAGAGAAGAAGATAAAGGTACTGAGGACAGATAATGGTGGAGAATTTTGCAGCAAGGAATTTGAAGAATTCTATAAGAAGTGCGGTATAGCATGACAGAAGACTAATCCATATACACGTCAGCAAAATGGAGTCACAGAAAGAATGAACAAGATGTTGATGGAAAGGGCAAGAAGCATGCTCAATGGTGCTAGGTTAGGATAGGAATTCTGGGCAAACGCAGTAGATACTGCACCTTACCTGGTCAATAGGTCACCTTCATCAGCGTTGGAGGATAAGACTCCACAAGAAGTATGGACTGGTAAGGAACCCTTCTTTCACATCTGAGGGTATTTGGATGTGATGCATATGTACATGTTCCGAAGGAGAAATGAACCAAGTTGGATAGTAAATCTAAAAAGTGCATCTTTATTGGGTATAAGGATGGTTTAAAGGGCTATAAGCTTTGGAACCCAGTAACAAGGAAGGTTGTGTATAGTCGAGATGTGGTGTTCCGGAGAGGTGAAAGATGTTATTAAACATGAAGTCCAACCAAAGGAACCTATGAAGATAGAGTTTGAACTAAAGGAAGAAGAATCAGACTCTGTAGCAGAGGAGGAATCAAAAGATGAAGAGCCACAAACTCTAGCTATGAGAAGATCAGTTCGAGAAAGAAGGCAGTGAGAAAGGTATAGTCCATCTACTTTCTGTTCAAATTTTGCTTTGCCTATCATTGATGATGATCCTAGAACTGTGAAGGAAGTAGTGGATTCAGAGGATGGAAAACTCTGGCAAGAGGCCACAGTTGATGAAATGGCATCTTTGCACAAAAATGAGGCTTGAGATCTGATGGAGTTGTTGGCTCGAAGAAAACCCATTGGCAACAAATGGGTGTTTAAAAAGAAGACAAATGTAAAAGGGAATGTGGAGAAATAAAAAGCTTGGTTGGTAGCAAAAGGTTATTCCCAGGTGTCGGGAATTGATTTTGGTGATATTTTTTCTCCTGTTGCCAAGGTAACTTCTATTAGATTACTTTTATCTATTGTTGCTTCTTTTTATTTTGAGATAGAATAGATGGATGTGAATACAACATTTATTCACGGGGATTTGGAAGAGGAAATCTACGTGAAGCAACCTGAAGGCTTTGCGGTGAAGGGTAAGAAAGAACTGGTATGCAAGTTAAAGAAGTCTCTGTATGGGTTGAAACTGTCACCAAGGATGTGGTATGAAAAATTTTATACATTTATACGGGGACTTGGCTTCACCAGAAGCAAAGTAGATCACAATGTGTATTTTAAATTAATTCGTGACCGTGTTATTTGTCTGGTCTTGTATGTGGATGATATGTTGCTGGTTGGAAATGACAAAGAAATTATCCAAGATTTGAAGACCCAATTTTCCTCCAAATTCGACATGAAAGATCTCGGTGCTGTAAACTATATTTTGGGCATGGAAATT
>APFE031303707.1:53389-73835 GCA_000404065.3 Pinus taeda | reverse complement strand
AAGTCCTTTACGAACCTTCAGCAGTATCCAACTAACCCCAAGAAACCCCTGACATCCCTCTACTTTTGTGGAAGGGGGACCCTTTGGATGATTGCTATTTTGTTCGGTCCACCTGCAGTCCTTGCTAAGATATTGAATGACCTAGCATGATCCCTTCAGCCATTAAGAATTCACATTTTCAATGCATTTGTGCAATAATTTTCCTAGGTTAGTCAGGGCTTCCTGAAAATCACAGCCATAAGGTCTAAAATCATCCATATAAATTTCCACCACATCATGTACTAATTTGGAAAAAATACTCAAGACTGCTCTCTGGAAAGTGGAAGGAGCATTGCATAGGCCAAAAACAAGGACACTATAGGAAAAAGTACCCCAAGGACAGGTGAATGTGGTCTTATCCTAGTCTTCTAGGCAAATTTGGATTTGGTTGTACCCATTGAATCCATTTAGGAAAGAAAAAAAACTTCTTCCCTGCCAGGACATCTAGCACTTGGTCAATTAAGGGTAGGGGAAAATGATCCTTATTTGTTTCTTGTTCAACTCCCTGTAATCAACACAAATCCTTCGCTTACCATTTTTATTGGGAACTAACACTAAAGGAGAGACCCACTCACTATCAAAGATAACGTAAATGAATCCTACATCTAGTAGTTTTTACAGTTCTTCTTTGACTATATCTTTAGGAGTTCAATTCATCCTCCTTTGTGGTTGTGAGACTGGCTTGCAACCTTCTTTGATGTATATGTGGTGAGTACACATTGAGGGGTGTATTCCCTTCATTTCCTTGTAGCTCCAAGCAAAGGCTTCTAGGTTTTCTCTCAACATGTTACATAGATTTTCCTCTTCGAGAGTACAAAGAGATGGATTCATTTTCAAAGTTTTCTCTGGGCTAAATTCTATGGTTTTGACATGAAGTCGGTTGGAATCAGCAAAGCATAAGTCAATTGGATGATTTTCCTGGGTTTCCCTTACTTCTTCTTCTAATGGTCACAAACTAGGAGTTGTACTTTGGAGTAGGTGTTCAATTATGCCATTCTCATCTTGTTGTCCTCCTCCTATGGTTACTTCCAAAACATAAAGTTAGGTAGAATAAACCTCATATTCTTCCTCCTCATCCAACCATAAAGGTAAATCATGCTTTATGAGAAGGTTGAGCAGGAAAGTATAGGACTAACTATTTGGACATATGCCCATCCTTGATGGTCATATTCCCAACTCTGTAGCTAACTTAAGTATTGGCTATGGCCAACCATGGCCTCCCAAGGATGAGAGGGTAACCAATAAGCTTAGCCTTAGGCTGGAGAACTAGAAAATCTGCAAGGTACTCCCAGGAGTCAATGGAGACCATCACATCCTCCACAATTCCCGCAGGGGTGACTTTGGAGCAGTTTGCAAGTTGTAGAACTGTTCTAGTCTTCCTCAATGGCCCTTGGAGGTTGAGCTGGAGCATGGTGTCCTTGGTCATCACATTAATGGCAACCCCAAGATCGATCGGATTGTGTGGGATGATGGTGCCATTGATGTTCACATCTGCTACAGGGTTTCCAAGGTCCAAATATTTCAGACATATTACCTGCCCCATAATTAAGTCGGACAGCTGCCCAATGACATTAATGGTAGGGGAATCCCTTTTTCTTCTTCCTTGATTCCTGAATCACTTCTTCTTAATCAACTTATTGTAAATGGGAACATCTTTTATTTCCTGGAGAAGGGGGATCTTTACACATAGATTTTTCAACTCTCCCAGAAGTTCAGTTTCTTCTAGCTTAGGCTAGAGTGGTTGGGATAATCTCTCAGGAAAGGGTGGATTTACTTTAAGGTTTATTTCCTCTTTTTCTTCCTCAACCTCCCTATGTGGGGAGGGAGGTTTGTTATCCAAGAGAATTCTCCTAGATATTAGGTTGATCTCCTGGATTTCTACAACATAAGCTGTGTATGATGTCTCTCCATTATATACTTGTTGAGCTTGCCTATTGTTCTAGTTTGGATTTGGCTAGGTAGGCATCTGGGGTTGTTTGGGTGGAGAAAAGTGTAGGAGTTGTGGTTGGGTATGTGATGGAGGCAATAGAGATAGAGCATTGTTGTATTGGGGCCTCCACCCCTGGAGTGGTGGGCTTCATTGTGGTTGTGGGAGAGCGTAAGTTTGAAATGACTAGCTGGCTGGCTGAGAATGATACTGAGATGCATAGGACCAAGGAAGGGGTGTAGAACAGGAAGGATGAGTAGGGTATCCCCAATAAGGTATAGTTGTGGTTTGGTTGGGGTTGTAATATGCATGGGATGACCCTTGCATACCCTGCTGGTATGGTTTAGGACAAGGGGTATCCTTTGGTTGATGTAGAAAAGCTTCTCAATGACCCTTCATCTCCTTGATATACAACTTTGAGTCTAGGTAAAGAAGGGCACTTGTCTGTGGAGTGGTTTATTTCACAGACCGAGAAAATTTCAATACAGTTCAATGGATATTCATTCCTAGGATGACTCTTGGTGCATCTAGGACAAAATATGGCTAGGGCTCTCTCTGCTTCCTCTTACTTCATTTTGATGTTCATGCTGTCCAATCGCAAGGCAAGGGTTTGCAACATCTCACTTTTTAAATCTTCCAGCATATTTCCAATTTCACCCTTGATGGATGAGTTGGAAGATGATGTACTGGCCATATGTTGACTACTCCTACCCTTTTCCTAGCTGCACAAGAATGGTTTCTAAAGACAGTCTTGATATCCTCATAGGGTAATTGATAGATATCTCGTCCTACTAACAAATGTAAGGTATCCAAAAGATATTCCCTTACTCCTCTGAGCAAGAACAACTTTAATGACTTAGGGTCAACTGTGCACCTAGCTCTTTTGTAACTGAGCTAGAATCTTTCTCCGTAGTCTTCTAAGGATTCACCTTGGCCCATGGTCATCCTAAAAATATCTTCTTTAGTATCCTTTGACCTACAGTAGTCCCGATATTTTTTGTTAAAATCCTACTTCATCTGAGCCCAAGTTGTGATGCTATCTCCAGGTAAACCCATGAACTAGCTTTGCATCCTTGATGGTAGACGGAACAGTTTTAACTTTTTATCATCATTTGTATAGTCATAGGTTCGACATATAACAACAATCTCAAATAGAAAATTTTCGGGGTCCTCTGTGGTTAGGCCATGGAAATGAGGTAAGGTAGAGGGGCTTATATTATTCATCTTCGTGTCCCCATTGGTTTCCCTGATGGGGAAGGCACCCTCGACTCTCTCTCTATTCCCTCTGTCATTTCGGTTTTCAGCCATTGGTTCAGTAGGAATGGGTTCTTCTTCTTCTTCTTCGCTTGTAGGTTCTTCAAATATGTCAGGTTGATCACCTAAAGGTTCTTCCAGTTCAAAACCACCTAAGAAGAGAGAAGGTTGGTTGTTGGATGCAATGGGCTATTTGGCAAGAATTTCCCTAAATTATCCCTATTCCTACGAGGCATGAAAGGAAATGTTTTTGGGTTGGATTTTATAAAAAAAAATTAAGCTAGAAAGTAATTTACTGAAATGAAATTGATGATTGAATGAAAACTACGGACATAAAATAATAAATAAATAAATAAAGAAAGAAAAACAAAACAAAACAAAACAACTTGCTAAATTGAAATTCTACTTGCACAATGGAAAGGAAAGCAGATAATCACAACTAAAAGAATGGAATCTACTAGATTATTTTTGCAAAAATAAACTAATGGCAAAAAATTGGAGACTAGAAATAGAAGAAAAGAAGGCAGTAATCACATTCTACTTAGACATCTACCTAGCAATGGCACCAAAAAGTGATGAACGCCAATATCGCAGCAAGGATGTTGCAACTCCTGGGCTACCAAATTTACCTATCAACCCTAGGTTCGTACAAACTTAGAGATGACAGTGCTATATGCAGAAGTAAAAGTGAAGGTCTTGCCTATTGTCATTGTTCATTTGGTGAGAGAACCCAGGGTTACAAACCAGACTTCTATAGAGTCAGAAGAAGCTTGATTCCTTGATGGGAGAAAAGAAAATCTATTCTAAGAGAGCTACTCTACTGCAATAATGAAGAAAAGAACATGTAATGCTAAATCACACCATATGCAAAATTGCTAAATCAACACTAACCTAATGCTGTTATCTAAGTTACATAAGTAAAGAGCATCAAACCATAATAATGTGTAATCAAGGAAACAAAACTAAATATGTTTTCACTTTTTTGGTCTTCTTTGTGTAAATATTTGTTTATTAATAAAGAAGAGTGATTTCTGAGTTAATGTGGTGTGTATTGAGTAATTGAATTATGAACTGTGTGTGGATTAAAGTAATTATGCATAACATAAGTGTGTTGGGAATTCAAAGAGAATCTGAGAGAGAGGAAAGTGCTCAAAGGAGTATTGTGATGATGGGAGAGTGTTGGAGTCCGATTGAATAACCAAATCTAAGCTTAGGAGTAATAGCATTTAAATAATACGCATAACAAAGTTTGAGAAGGATTCAAGTGGAAGAGCAATCGAAGATCGAAATCAGTGAAAGGAAGATGTAATGAAGTAACAATGCACAGGAACCGTTGGATTAGTGGGATCAATGAACAATATTAATAGAATATGAGTGGTGGAGATCTTATCGCACGAGATTAAATTAATAGATCGATGGATCACATCAAGTCACGTTTCGAAAGAAGGTTGGAAAACGTGCAAAATGATGGAGAGGCCTTTGTAGGTGGTAAGCAATATCTCGCACACCCTAACAATTGTAAGGGGTATTCCTAAATTTCATGTGATTAGCCTAAGTGGGTGACACATAGCATGGGAAAACAAATTTTCTCACACACTATCGATCGGATATCAGTCATGCTAGAATTCATGTGAGATTGTGCGATAGTTGTTGGATCATGCAAGATTGATCAACGGTGGAGATTGGCCAAGCTAGTTGGCAAGTGAATGACGCGATAGCCGTTGGATCAAGCGAGACAAATCGACAGTGGAGATTTGGAGCACCTAAATTCAAACATTGAAATGAATACGTCGGCTATGTGACACACGGTTGACGGTGATTGGTCAGGTTTGTTGTGGACTAGATGGTAAGGAAATCCATGGGCATAATATCATTATGATGCAATTTATTAGCTTCTGCTTAAGCATTTCAATGTGTCTAGGAGAATTTCAATGAAAAAGGACAGAAAAAAACTAGTGAGGGTGAGGGTGGACTGAGAGATGGTTAAGGCAGATGAGGTGAAAGATGGATGTTGGTGATGAAGTCTAAACCTCCTCCTAAAGTACCTACAATGCCTAAAACTCGTGTGTGTTCCAAGAACTATGCAACAAGATACATTCTCATAAACTAGAAAAGCATGAATTAGTTGCGCATAGTATGCATGAAGAAAGTGGTGAAGGGAATGAGAACATGAGTGAGATCTTATTATAGATAGAGAGTGATGGAAAAAGATGACAATGAAATTAAACAAGTACTAAATGAAGACAACAAACTCCAAAGCTCATGCAGAAACTAGAAATATGTGTTTTTGGGGTTGTTGAAGGATCTCTTCCTCAAGTCATGGTCCCGGAGAGAGGACATGAGGCCGAGACACCTGTTGACAACCTTATGTTGATATTTTTCTCCTTGCTAACCTGCTAATTGAAAGAAGGCACAAATGGAAGCAAACTAAAACACAACAAATCTATTCTACACTGGTGTAATGGAAATGCAGCAACTTAAGCAAATGAATGATTAAACCATGAATCTATGCTACAATACATGTAGAATAAAGAGGAGCCTTGGTTTCTAGTGTTGGGCCCTAACCCAAGAGCTTCAGCCCTCCGATTTAACTCAGTGTTGGCTCAAAACAAAACTCATTCTTATTATCAAAACCATGGAATACATCAAAGACTATCACAAGTCTTGTAGCTCGAAAATAGAGTAGAGTTTTACAATAAAAAAAAATCCAAATCCTACTGAGGTCCTAGGCCTCTCTACTTATACATCTGAAGTCTCCAATGACTTCCTTAAAATTAGGGAGGCTCGGTTCCCAAACTCGAGATAAACTGGTTCTTTGACTTTCACTTTCTTGGCTGCCTTCTAGTCCTCGTGATTTGGTTGTTTGCACTCCGAGCTGATGGAGGAATATTCCAATGGGGGGGTAGTGAATGATGAGGATTTACATCCTATAATTCCTCTCCCTTATCCTATTTGAGTTTAGACCAAGGACTTTGCCAAAATTCTTTTCTTTTATCCTTTAATCCTGCATTAAATGCACATTAGACCAGAAAGCAAAATATCCAACTCCAAGTCATGTCATAAACAAAATATAATCAAAAGTATACAATAAGTTGTGAGAATAGTTGGTTTGACTAAGCTAGGAAGTGAATTAAGGCCCATATAATTACCCAATATGAGGCTTATCAAGAAGCAAGTCAAGTTCACTATAGTCGTCTTCCTAGATCATCGACGAGGAGTATAGGGATAGTGACAAAATGTTGTGTAACAAATGCCCCCTAAAGCATGAAGGCCGAACTAGAGTGAGGGGTGAAATGTTTTGCAAGTGGATGCGGAAAACTGGAGTCCATCGTCAGAAAACCTGCAAGAAAGCATAGATATATATACATCACTGAAAACTATGACAAGTGATACATGAATCATGGTATGGACGCGGACAACCAGAGAATGATCATATCCCAACCTGATGCGAAGCAAAAAGTGTCATGCTCAAGAGTGATCTGCTGACACGACTGATAGAATTTCCAATTTCCCCCATCATTTCTAGAAGGGATCACAATTATTTTTTATCACAATATTGAAGGGGATAACATGTGCTTGCACTGTAAGTCCATCCTTCGGATGAATCTGACTTAGTAAGTTTAATGATCCCTAGGTGTTAGAAAAGTTATATATTACAATGAAATGGAACACATAAAATATATCGTAGAAATATAAACACAGAAAATACATAAAACAAGAGAGACACAAATATGTAGGTTTTAACCCCATACAGAAATTACCTACATATGAATTCCAAAACACAGAAAATAAACAATACGACAACATAACACATAAAACACATATACACTGAGATTTTCTTTGGATCCCAAAACTAGGACTACCAGCTTGATTTTTCATTATTTTCCTTTCAATGTTACAATACATATTTATACATGTCGAAGCATCCAATACCATGGACCAAAAATCATCGCGTCCAAAACCATGGACCGAAAACCATCGCATCCAAAACAATGTGTGAAAAATCATGAAAAAAACCATAGGTAGGTCAGGCCAACCTAATAGAGGTTCCAAAAACAAAATTTTATAGGGTGTTGCCCCGGACCCCATAAAGGGGGGTTACTTGCACCCCTTAAACCCTTTGTGACTCCCCCCGCTACACAATTTCTGCAAAGATGGGGGGGCCCTACCCCCTTCTAACCCCCCGGTTAACTATGTGGGCCATTCATGAAAAGAATATAACACAACCCAACATTCTGCCATGTGTTGTTTTCTTTCCACAAGGGGCCATAAGAGAGCTTAGTCATTTATCCATCCCTACAACTCCCATTATTTCTCTAAACCAAGAGAACTTCTCAAAGCTCATAGATTTTGTTAATGCATCTTCAGTATTCTTCAAACTGTCCACCTTACTAGCAACACCTTTTTTTCTTCTATCATATCCCTCACAAAGTGATACTGAACATCAATGTGCTTTGTCTTTGAATGATATGCAGGGTTCTTTACCAAGAAAATTGCACTTTTGCTATCACAATCTATCCATATAGCTCCCTGTACTAACTCCATACTTGGAAACAATCTCTGCAACCAAAGTTCTTCCTTGCTTGCATGAGTGGCTGCCATGTATTCTGCCTCTATAGTTGATAGTGCCACTACAGATTGTTTCTTACTCATTCAACCGACTGTACCTCCAAATATGTTAAACACATACCCACTTGTAGATCTTCTTTGATCCAGATCTCTAGCCCAGTCTGCATCAACAAAGCCACGAATATGTAATATACCTAGGGGGGATAATATGGGGTACAAAGGGAGGTACCCAAGGTAATAATGTAATAATTGGATGGGCCATAGTAATAAATAAGGTGTTTAACCCATATCATGTAAGGGACTACAAGTAGTTAGTAATAATGTAATGGGCCCATGGTATTAGTTCGATGGTATGAGGGAACCACAGTAATGATCCATGGTATTATATGTATGAGACCTATATAGAGGCTAGAGACTCCACATGGAGAGGTGTCAAGGAATGATTGTATGAAGAGGCATATGGCTTGTGGAGTGTTCTCCTTCCTTAAGGAGTGAATGTATGGTGTTTCCCTACCTCAAGGGTTTTGATATCAATAAGTGAATCATTTCTATTTATTTCTATTTTATTATTTCTGTGTTTCTTTGCATTATCTTATATTTTTATATTAGATCTATAACAAGTGGTATTAGAGCACTTTCTTGAAAAAAAAGTGGAGATTTTTTTTTTTTTTTTTGTAGGATTTTGTGGGCGATGAGTTTGCAGATCAGATCTGTATGTTTTGGTGCAAAATCTACAAAATATAATTGCATATCTAGATTCCATGTGAAAAAATACCCGAATTCAAAAAAAAAAATTGGTCGAATTGGAGTTCGGATGAAAGAGATATCACTGATTTAAAAATCAGTGGGGTTGCAGACAATTTTTCGAGGCAGCAAGTTTGTGGCATAGATCTAGACGTCTTGGTGCAAGATTTGAAAAATCTAATCATAGATCTAGATTCTTTGTGAAAAAATATCTAATTTCAAAAAAAAAAATTAGTCGAATTAGAGTCCGGGTGAGGGACATATCGCTGATTTAAAATCAGTTATTTTTCAGTAATTTTTTTTTATGACAGGACAAGTGCAACGTGAATCGGAAACTCCAGTACCTAGATCAGGATTTCTATCACATGGGTAGATGCAAAATGATTGCTCCATTTCTGAATATAGGTCATAATAGGGATTCTGAGTAAAATTGACTAAACTGTGACAATTTCAAATTTTCGCCAAGTAAGTCAATTTTTTCTAAACCCTTTTCATGGCAGTTCTATGTTTTACAGGAAAAGATAATGGTCCTACTATTGAAGAATATATAAAAACACAAAAGTCATTATGGGCACATCATTGGAGATTTTTTGTAGTGGGTAATTTTGAAGATGAGGTAGCCACATGGTGGGGATTACTTAACCAAAAGAAGTGTTCCAACCTGCCCCATGAAAAAGTTGAAAAATTACTTTTAGACAGATGGTCTCATGCCAGAAAACAAGATAAGGAGAAACATGTGGGGCTAGTTCTTACTAGTATATCCTTATTATAGGTTCATGTATTGATTCAAAAGGAGAAGATCATTGTTTCTATAAATCCTAGTTGCAAGCATAATTTTATCAATGTTAATTTGGCAAAAATTTGCAAGTTTCAGCAAAACACATTGAAAACACACAGGTGGATGATGTCCAACACTCTATGCAATCTTGGTCTTCCTTGGTAGCACAAACCATAATCATTAGTGCAATGGAAATACCTAAAAACTTGCTTCACTGTGGTTCAGTGCTTCTTCCCTAGTTTTGACATAAACCTGCTCAATACTCCCACTGCATGTGCAATGTCTGGTCTAGTATAGACAATCACATACATCAGGCTACTGACTGCACTTGCAGATGGAACACGAGACATGTCCTCTTCCTCTTCTTGTGTCTTGGGACACTGTTTAATAGATAACTTTACATCTACATGAATAAGAACCTTCACCGGTTTACTATCCTTCATATTGAACCTCTGCAATATTGTCTTGATATACTTCCTCTGGTTTAACCAAAGCTTCCTCTTTGTCCAATCTATTTTAACTTCCATGCCCAAAATATAGTTTGCAACACCAAGATCTTTCATGTCAAATTTGGAGGACAAATGGGTCTTCAAATCCTAGATAATTTATTTGTCATTTCCAACTAGCAACATATCATCCACATTCAAGACCAAATAAATAACATGGTCACTAATTAATTTAAAATACACACAGTGATCTGCTCTACTTCTGGTGAATCCAAGTCCCCACATAAATGTATCAAATTTCTGATACCACATCCTTGGTGACTGCTTTAACCCATACAGAGACTTCTTTAACTTGCATACCAATTGTTTCTTACCCTTCACCACAAAGCCTTCAGGTTATTTCATGTATATCTCCTCTTCTAGATCCCCATGAAGAAATGTTGTCTTCACATCCATATGTTCTACCTCAAAATCAAAAGCAACAATAAGAGATAAAAGTAATATAATAGAAGTTACCTTAGCAACATGAGAAAAAATATCACCAAAATCAATTCCCAACACCTGGGAAAAACCTTTTGCTACCAACCGAGCTTTGTATTTCTCCACCTTTCCTTCTGCATTTGTCTTCTTGTTGAACACCCATTTGTTTCCAACGGTTTTCCTTCTAGCCAACAACTCCACTAAATCCCAAGCCTCATTTTTGTGCAAAGATGTCATTTCATTAAGCATGGCCTCTTTCCAGAGTTTTCTGTCCTCCGAATCTATTGCTTCTTTCCCAATTCTGGGATCATCATCAGTAATAGATAAAGCAAAATTTGAATAGAAAGCAGATGGACTATTCCTCTCTGGCTGCCTTCTTTCTCGAACTGATCTTCTCACACATGGAGTTTGTGGCTCTTCATCTTCTGATTCCTCTACTGTTGTAGAGTCCGATTCTTCCTCCATTAGCTCAAACTCTATCTTCTCAGCTTCCTTTGGTTGGACTTCATCTTTAATAACATCTTTCACCTCTCTGAACACCACATCTTAGTTGTACACAACCTTCCTTATTACTGGGTAAGCTTATAACCCTTTAAACCAACCTTATACCCAATAAAGATGCACTTTTCAGATTTACTATCCAACCTGGTTCGTTTATGCTTTGGAGCATGTACATATGCATCACATCCAAATACCCTCAGATGTGAAAGAGAGGGTTTCTTACCACTCCATACCTCTTTTGGAGTCTTATCCTCCAACGCTGATGAATACGATATGTTGACTAGGTAACATGTTGTCTCCACCACCTTTGCCGAGAATTCCTATCCTAACCTGGCACCATTGGGCATGATTCTTGCACTTTCCATCAACATCTTGTTCATTCTTTCTGCAACTCCATTTTGCTGAGGTGTATATGGAGTATTCTTCTGTCATGCTATGCCACACTTCTTACACAATTCTTCAGATTCCTTACTGCAAAACTCTTCACTGTTATCTATCCTCGGCACCTTTATCTTCTTCTCTGTCTGGTTTTCCCCTAGAGCCTTAAATTCTTTAAACCTGTGAAAGACTTCAGATTTCTTCTTAAGGAAATATATTCATGTATTCCTTGAGAATTCATCTATAAATGATACATAGCACACAAACTTACCTAGTGATGAAACCTTCATAGGTCCAAACACATCACTGTGCATAAGCTCTAATATCTATTTCACCCTCTTACCACCACAATTTTCACATAAATCAAAATCCCATATACACAATTTTCACATAAATCAAAATCTAGAGAGCTATTACTCATACCTTCTACCATACCTTTACCATGAAGTATTCAAAGGCCCTTCTCTCTAATATGTCCAAGCCTTTGATGCCACAGCATGGTCTTCTCTCCAGAGACCACTATATTTTCTGCTCCACTTTAAGGAACCACGAAACTATTGCACCGATAAAAAATAGTGCTACCTTGCAGCTTGTATAGAGTTCCAATTTGAACTCCCTGCATCAATACCAATGCCCCCCGAACCATCTTGCAAGTATCCTTCTCGAACATTGTTTTTGCACCTGCATCATCCAGCTTACTTACAGAAATCAGATTTTTGGCTAATGCAGGAATATGCAAAACACCCAGAAGTGTTCTAACCATTCCACCTTGTAACTTCAACTTTACTTTTACACGACCAATGATTCTAGCATTTCTGTCATCCCCCAATAAAACATCACCACCATCGTATTTCTCATACTCACAGAATAACTCTCTACGAGGAGTGAAGTGAAAGGATGCACCTAAGTCAATCATGCCTCATGATCTACATGTGTACTTGAAGAAGCCAAGTACGCATCCCCACCTTCATCTGAGGTGGTTTTTGACTCTGTAAAAGAAGCATCATTAGATCCTTTTCCTTTATCAATAGCTTTAGATTTACAGTTCCTTTTGTAGTGCCCTTCCTTTCCACATTTCCAGCACACCACCTTTATAGGTTTTCCTAGAGATTTAGATCTCCCAATCGATGATTTATTTTCATTTCTGTTCTGGGACCATCGTCATATAGACAAGGCATCACCATTCTAGCTCTCCACATTTTTCCATCTCATCTCCTCCGCTAGCAAGGATGAGACTATTTCATCAAACTATAAGGCAGTTGCATTGCTACCTATTGCAATAACTAGACTATCCCACAAATATGGTAGAGAACACAACAAACTAATGCATTTATCTTCATCTGAAATTTTAGTATCAACAGATAATAACTGACTTACCACATTTTTAAATGCATTTAGATGTTCTATCACCGAGTCTCCATTTTTCGTCCTTAGGTTATACAACTCTTTACGTACGAACAGTTTATTCACTAAAGACTTAGACTGGTACAAAGTCCCTAACTTGTCTCACAAGCCTTCGTCATAGCTTCCCCTGATACATTCAACAATACTAAATCTGAAACACACAATCATATTATGCTCTTAGCCTTCTGATCCAACTTCTTCCATTCTTCTTTAGACACTCTCATTTGTTTAGTACCTGGATATACCGTGACCCACTGATGTTTATCCACCAACTGATCCTCTAACTTGAGTTTCCTTAACTCAAAACTCTGACCATTAAATTTCTTCATCTCTATCTTTCCACTTCTCACCATCCTCTTTCACCACTAGAATTGATCCCCCAGATCTCCCACTGGATAGGGTATACCTTAGGCCCAACCGAAACCCCTCAGCAACAAAGGTGTCCCCTTAAAGCTAAAACAACTCTGATACGAAATGTAGGTTCTAACCCCATACAAAAATTAACTGTATAAGAATTCTAAAAAACAAAAAATAAACAATGCAAGAGTATAACACATAAAACACATATATGCAGAGATTTCCCCTGGATCCCAAAACCGGGACTACCGACTTGATTTTTCATTATTTTCCTTTCAATGTTACAATACATATTTATACATTCCAAAGCATCATATACCATCGACCAAAAACCATTGCGTCAAAAACCATGGACTGAAAACCATTGCATCGAAAACCATGTGCGAAAGGTCATGCAAAAAACCATAGGTAGGTCCACCCAACCTAATATAGGGTCCAAAAACAAAATTTTCCAAGGCGCTACCCCAGACCCCATACAGTGGGTTTATCTGCACCCCTCAAACCCCCTGTGGCTCCCCCCACTATGGAATCGACGCAACAAAGGGGGGGCTCCACCCCCCTTCTAACCCCCTAGTTGACTACGTGGGCTAGTCACGGAAAGAATATAACACAACCCAACAAGATATACATGGTTCACCCAATTTGGGCTACGTACGCAGAGAAACAACTAGTCCTTCGTTTTATATTATCTAGCAAAATAAAGAGATACAACCTACAACACATCCATTGTAATTCCCTTTTCACCCTCACACAATCTCATCTCTCTTCTTTGCTCAGAAAACAGATCTACATATATGCAATACAATTCCCTCATATATAGAGAAGGGTTGCCTTCTAAGGAAAAAAACACTAAATTAAGTATAAATTCTACCATCATATCTTTGTCTAATGAACGGCCTAGATTGACTATGAAATTACAACATTTGACAAGGCAATTTTACATCTATTTTTAGCTTCAGGGGCACTGCCCTCCCCGCCCCCCCACCCCCCCCCCCCCCCGACCCCCTTTTAGTGTACATTTTACAGGTGGCATTGCCACCACATTACAAACTAGGGTCCAATGTGGCAATACCTCTAAATACAAAAGATAAACAGGCTTCACACCCAAAAATCTCCCACTTGGAGACTAATTATAGAAACTCCACCACTGCTTCATTTGTTTGACAATGACTCCACTTTGGAATTGGTTGTTTCTCATCTTCATCATCATACTTGAAGACCAATTGAAACATAGCAGAATCTCAATGTCTCCCTGTTACAACTTTTGTTAACATATCTGGAGGATTTTGGCTGGTGTGTACCTTTTCCAGCTTCAATTGCCCATCTTCCAATGATGACCGTATGAAATGGTACTTGAGTTGTATATGTTTAGTCTTGGAATAAAATGGAGAGTTATTTACAAGATGTATGGCACTCTCACTGTCACTCTATAACCTGCCCAACTCCTACTTATTACCCAAATCATCCAAAAACCTTTGTAACCAAACCATTTCTTTACTAGCCTCTGTAGTAGCAACATACTTTGCCTCCGTTGTTGAGAGTGCAACAACACTTTGTAGTTTTGAGACCTAATTGATAGTTGTTCCACCTACAGTAAACACATACCCTATGGTGCTCCTCATATTATCTCTATCACCCACCATATCTGCATCAACATATCCCTAGAGAGCAATGTTTGAACCACCAAAGCATAATACTTGATTTGTTCTACCTCTCAAATACCTGAGAATCCACTTCACTGTGAGCCAATGTTATTTTCCTGGATTTTTCATGTACCTGCTTACAACTCCCACTGCATGTGCAATATCAGGCCTTGTGAATACCATTGCATACACTAAGCTTCCAACTGTTGATGCATATGGAACTTTAGACATATAATCCATTTCTTCCTAAGCCTTGGAACACATTTCCTTAGTTTGAAATGGCTAGCCAAAGGTATACTAACTAGTTTGTGATTCTGAATATTAAACATTTTCAACACCTTTTGTATGTATTCACTTCGAGACAACGTTAATTTGCAATTCTTCTTGTCTCTATTTATTCTCATACCAAGGATTTGTTTCGCAGCACCCAAATCCTTCATTGGAAATGAGTTTGCGAATTTTCTTTTAAGAACATTTATTTCCTGTATGTTAGAAACTGCAAAAATCATGTCATCTACATACAATAACAATATGATATATCTACCATCATTTTGCCTTTTGAGATAAAAACAATGATCAGAGTGACATCTAGTATAACCTTGTTCAGAGACGAACCTATCAAATTTTAGATACCACTATCTTGGATCCTATTTTAAGCCATACAAGCTCTTCTTCAGCCTGCACACTAGTTTCTCATCCCCTTTAACCTCATATCCTTGTGGTTTTTGCATATATGTCTCTTCCTCCAAATCCCCATGAAGAAAGGTTTTCTTTACATCTAACTACTCAATATGCAAATATTTAGCTGCTACTAGACTTAGAATAGTTCTATTTGAAGTCTTTTTAACAACAGGAGAAAATATGTCATCAAATTCTATACCCTTTTTCTGTGCAAACCCCTTCACCACAAGTCTATATTTATACCTTTTTCTGCCTCCATCTTCTTCCTTCAATCTGTAAACCCATTTATTCTGCAATTTTCTTTTACCAAAAGGAAACCTGACTAACTCCCTAGGCTGGTTGTGTGCTAAGGAGTCCATCTCTTCTTTCATGCCTTGCTCCCACTTCTTCCTAGTTTCTACTTGCACTTCTTCTTCTAACATTCTAGTTCACTAGAATCAGTCAACAATACATGATATAATGAAGGAGAGTATCGTTCAGGGGGTCTACTTATCTTAGTAGATCTTCTAACACCAATTTCAAGTGTTTGAGGTTCTTTTTGTGTTGTGGTTGTTGTTGTTATTTTGGCCATTGATCGTTATGATTTTCAGGCACCTTCACTTTTTTTGTGATGTTATCAAGAACTATGTATTCTCTATTTTATTTTTCCTGTTTCTTTTCCTACATCTCATCCTTAGACAAAACCTTTTCATTGAATATGACATCTCTTCTCCTAATGATTTTGGTTTTTTCATAATCATAAAAGTGATAACAAAAATAATTAACACCATATCAAATAAATGTACATTTCTTCGATTTTTCCTCAAGCTTTGTTCTATTTTATTTATTAATGTCGAGAAAGGCTTCACAACCAAAAGTCATTAAAAATGAGTAGCTTACCTTTTTACCTGTCCATGCCTCCTCTAGAATACCACCATCCAAGGAACTTGAAGGTGCTCTGTTTATTAGGTAAACAATAGTATCTACAACATTTGCACAAAATTGTGAAGGCAATCCTGCATGCAATATCATGCACCTTGCATGCTCCATGATTGTCTTATTCATCCTTTATGACACACCATTTTCTTCTGGTGTTCCTAGAACTGTCTTCTATTTATGAATTCCATTCTTTGAACAGTACATATCAAACTCTTTGCTACAATATTCACCTCCATTGTCTGATCCAAGACACGTCAAACTTTTTCCTGTTTCATTTTCAACAAAAGTTTTCCATTTCTTGAAAGTATGAAATACATCAGATTTATTTTGAATATAATAAATCTAGGTTTTTCTAGTTGTATCATCAATAAAAGTAACATAATAATGAGAACCGTCAAGAGATGATACCTGAGTAGGTCCCCATACATCTGTATGCACAAGCTCTAATTTTTCGCTCTTTTTTTATTTCCCAACTCTGAGGAATCTGACTCTCTTATGTTTTCCATAAACACAATTCTCACATAATTTTAAAATCAACATGCTTCAAACCTAGAAACAAATTTCTGGAGTGAAAAATCTGCATCCCCTTCTCACTCATGTTCCCAAGCTTACGATGCCATAATGTCGTATATTCTCCTACAGAGGTTAAAGCATTAAAAAAATTAGAAATACCATTTCATAAATACAATGTACCAACCTTTTATCCTTTTTCTATTACCAAGGCCCCTTTAGTGACCTTCAAGGTTTTATCTGTAAAAGTAGTTACACAACCTTCACCTCCCAACTTCCCTGTTAAAATTAGATTTTTCTTCAGATCTGGAAAATGCCATACCTCCTTAAATAGCAGCCAATTTCCATTATGATGTTTTATGAAAATTTTACCCATTCCAATGATTTTACATGGTTTATCATCACCCAATCGAACATATCTAGAATCTCCTTGAACATAATCATGAAAATCTTTCCTATCAGGTGTGGCATGGAATGAGGCCCTTGCATCTACCACACATTCATCGATAATATTTTTTAATGAAATAATCAAAACATCTTGAAACACATTACCTATCACATTTGCTTCATGATTGTTTTCTTGATGCGCGTCTCCTTCTTTTCCCTTCCAAGACTTGCAGCGTTTCTTTAGGTGTCCTTTCTTCTCGCATTTCCAGCACACTATCCTTGACTTACTGTGATATCTTGGGCTCTTTCCTATTTCCATTTTTCTTCACCTAATCTCTGTAGTGAAAGCATTACCTGATCTCTCACTGGAGCTTTTCCATTGCATTTCCTCGCTAAGGATCGCACCGACAACATAATTAGACTTTAAAGTACTAGATCCAGAAATAGAGTTACTAATGGCCATAACTAAACCATTCCAATTTTCTTGCAATGAGCACATAAATAACAGAGTCCTAACTTCATCATCAAAAGTTACCCCTACAGAACTTAACTAACTAGTAACTGTATTAAATTCATTTAAATGATTAGAAACAAATCCACCTTTTGACATTTTCATATTAAATAAATGCTTCATAAGAAATACCTTATTTGAGGTTGAGGGTTTTTCATATAATTTGGCCAATGACGAAATTACACCCTCCATTGTCGTTTCCTTTGAAATATTAAAGGCTACTGAAGCCGCTAGACACAACTGTATTATTCCAAGTGCCTTTCTATCGAGAATATCCCATTCTTTGTCTGTCATACTTGTTGGCTTCTTTGTCTTTCCACTCAATGGTAGGTACAGATCTTTCTGATACAAATAATATTCCATCTACATATTCCACAGCTAGTAGTTTTGGTTGTTAAATTTTCAACCCTAAACCTACCATCTTCTACCATTGCTCCCACTATAACCAAGAACCCTTCACTCATGCAAGTTTATCACCCAAATAGACCTTCTACTCCAACACTAGTTGTTAGAAAAATTCTATATTACAGAGCAATGGAACACATAAAATATATTGCAGAAATATAAACAAAGAAAATGCATAAAAGAAGAGAGACACAGATATGCGTGGTTTACCCGATTTGGGCTACATCCATAGAGAAATAGTCAATCCTCCCTTTTATATTATCTAACAAAATGAAGAGATACAACCTACGGTAGATCTGTTGTAATTCTGTCTTCGCTCTCACACAATCTCCTTTCTTTTCTTCACTTAGAATATAGGTTTAGATATTCATAATACAATTCCATCATACATAGCGAAAGGTTGCCTTCTATGGCAAAAAACCCTAAATTAAACATAACTTATACCATGAGATATTTGCCTAATGAACACCCCAGATTGACTACGAAATTACAACATTTTACAAGGCAATTTACATCAATTTTTAGCTTCGGGGGCGCTGCCCCGCTTGAACCCCTTTGCAGCATACATTTTATAGGCAATGTTGCTGCCACATTACGAACTAGAGTCCAATGTAGGGATACCTCTAAATACATAAGATAATCAGGCTCCACACCCAACACTAGGAATGAGAAGCTCACATTCGTCATGGCGATGAATCCAATGTGGCTTAATGTTCTAATGAGTCTGATAAAGGGGTAACTCGGTGTCCTTTTCAAGTTTAGAGAGTTTGAAAAAAACACAGAAAAGAAAACTCCATATGGTCCCTTTTCGTACATTTGTGTCTCTCGAGTTCGAAAAGGTAGAGAACAATACTTGAGAGAATCGCTTGACCATTTCAGTTAAGGAGTACCATTTTGTAAATAGTTCATCCCAGCCTGAAAAAGCAGTAAACATATACTGGGTGAATGGTGTTTCATAGATTTTAACGAGTTCAAAATGACAAGATCTCGACAATCTTTTCATTTTTAAAGAGTCGGAAAAGAGCTTGAAAGCACACCCCACATTTTTATTCTCTTTCATGAGTCAAAAATGGAAAAATACTCGGCGATATTTTCACTTGATTTTTACGAGGAAAGAAAATTTTTTAAACATGACTCCAGTACCATCATCAATAACCCATTACCTATCACTCCACAAAAGGTAAATGTATTACCCAGATTCTGAGGAAAAATCAGTTAAAAATACTTTAAAACCATAATATTTCATGAAAAATGAATAAAAGGAGGAAAAAGTAATTATTTTTTACGATTTACCATTTTACCTTTGTGGTAAAAGCTTTCTTCCCACTTCTACCTTAGTTTTTCTAGAGCACATTGTGCGAGATCTGGGAGGCCATTCATCGAGCCACCAGTTGTAGGTAAGAGCTAAGACCTTCAGCTCCATTTTCATCCTTATTTTAATTTTTTTTAACCATATTTTGGATTTTTTGAGGAGTTTTTGTCAAAACATTTCCTCCCTCAGTCGACGCAATTTCTGGGGATGGAATCATGTCGATCGACGGCTATGAAGGCTATCAAGCGCACCATAGGTGCTACTATTTTTAAAACAGTCATGTCGGCACCATGAACAATTTTTTTTCAATTTTTTTCCTAATTTGTCCAATTAAATCCAAATTTTTCTAGCCAAGGATGTTTATTGACTTGATTATATAGTTTTTGCAGGGAAAAAATCATGAAAGTGGTGGATTGGAAGGAACATGAGCATAAGGATATTGACACTCAAGCAATGGCTAACCCAAATTGCTTAAATTCTTTGAGTAACTATGGGCTCCTCAAATTCTTCCTTACACCAGGTCTACAGGCTCAACCCAAATTTCTACGGTATCTTATCAGTCTCTGGGACATGAATTAGGAAGTTTTCATGATCGGTGACCATGAACTAGAGTTGGAAACTTTAGACATTTATTTCATCACAGGACTATCCTGAAGACGGGAGCTAGTCAATCCATATGGGTCAAGGCCTATTGGGACAAGTGTGACCATGCTACTTGCAGAACACTACCTAGAAGCACCATAGAAAATTTTAGGGGCGAATGTTCGCCCTTTGGCGAAATTAAGGGGTTTTAAATTTTTAGTGGGCGAATATTTTGTATCATAGTACATTTTTACAAATCACCTCAAATAGCCCACCTTATTTTAAGGGAGAGGGTAAAAAAGGTAAATTTAGCCCTTGAAATTAGGAGTTACAACCTTCCATTCGCCCATTTTCAAGAATAGGTTTTATTTAAGGGAATCTATTCGCCCATTTTGAAGAATAGGTTCTATTTAAGTGAATCCTATGGGCCAAAGGCCCAAATACCATATTTATAAAAGAGATATGGTAAATTAATAAAAATATAAATAAATGAGAGGTATGGTAAATAAATGAAACATTTTTTATATTTACTCCATAAGTCACCTTATATACATGCAAGGGTGTAAACAAATAAAAATATAAGTAAAGTGGAGGTATGGTAAATAAATAAAAATATAAAT
>APFE031303707.1:39453-52926 GCA_000404065.3 Pinus taeda | reverse complement strand
TTTATTAATTTTTATAAATTACTAATAGTAGTTTTTAAGCTCCAGGTTTATGATAACGCATGGTATTGAGCCATGGTAATACCATGGTATTCAAGTGAGCATAGACTATTTAAAGGGGAAATTCTATCATCTTAGATCCATCTTAATTCTGGGTCTACCAAGTGCTCAGAGGGATAAATAGATTTCATCCCCCTAAGAGTGGTAGATGTGGAGTTAAGATGGATATAGGTTGGTTTTTATGATAATGAAGATATTAAATAGACTTAGGAAATTATATTGTAAAAACATCTTAAGGTGAATGGTTAAAGCATAGACATTGGACAAGTATATTGTATACTTCTGTTTTAAACTGAAACAAATCCAGGGCTAAAAGGAATGGATTGATTGCACTAGTCATCCTTCTATAACTTTCCAACATATGCTGGAGTAAACAGATTGTAATTTGGGGAATTTTTCTAATTGCAAATAGGAACATACTTGTGTACTGGCAGGGCGGTTACGAGGTCCCTAGAAGTGATGAATTCAAATTTTTCTTGGTTTTTTAAATAGTATTAGGTTTTTTCTCATGCTTTTTCTGAATGGCACGGGTGAATTTTATCCTACACCCACTAGGTTATAGATATGTAATTTCGGTAATTTTGATTTCAAAAGATATTTTAAAGAAATGCAATGATTTCATTTGTGTATTCAATAAACACAAGATTTTATAATTGAGTAAAATATTCGCCATGCCTGGTGAGAGATTCGCAAAAAATTATATATATATATCATATTATTGATAAAATTGCCTTCCATTTTTCCTATATACCATGGAGATTCGCCCATTTATTATACATGTAAATTTGGGGGGGTTCTTAAAATTTTCCCTAAGAAGCACTCAAATCAAAAAGTGGCAAGATCAAGATCATGACTATTTGGGATCTTGTGCTGAGAGTCTTACTGTTGACCATAAATAGAGTGGCTAGGGCCCATTCATAGCATGAGACCAACAAGTTGAACTTTCAGTATGCTATTGACTGTATAGTGCTCGCTATCTTCAACTAGGCAGAAGCTAGGAAGGTCAACATGAAGTGCCAACTATCAAAAGCTAAGGCCAGAAACCTAAAGCAGCTTTGCTATGGGTCTATTCTAGTGACCTTCTTCCTGGAGCGGGTTCGATTGTTTCACTAACAACTAGATGAGGTGGAACCGCCATTGACATGAGACCCACGGATGGTCCATTGGAGAGCGTTGATGTCTAGGATTACTAGGAGCCAACATATGTCCTATAAACCTGCCTTCTTCCCGTAGCTACGATGACAGCTGATCATACTGGACAATTGGCATTATAGTGGTACTAACTTCCATGGTGATCCGGATATGCCGCTCCTAGAGGGGGAGGATTATGATGGAGGTAAAAGACAAACCATTTTAATTTTTAATTTTCATTATTTTTGAGATATATGTGTTTAAAACTTTTTGATTTTATTGAATGTGTAAGTTAGACTAGAACACCCTACCGAGATGTCCCCGATTGCCAGGCATGTTACTCGGTAGTTTGATCTCACTCCTTATCAGGAAGGAAGTGACAATCATGAGGAGATCTCACAGAGCCTTGAGGGATTGACCCATGGTATCCTAGTATGCCCGAATGGATGATATCCCATGCCAATATCAGAGGCATATGGTGGGTGCATCAGATCAGATTCGTCAACTGTTGACTCGTGTAGTCCGAGTAGTTACATGCCACCATAAGCATCATTAGTGCATAGGTCCAGTATTCCACATTTTTTAGGCCTGTGAGCCACAGATGTATAAGGCTTATGAGCCATAGATGTATTTGAACACACGTATTACTTTTTGGGGTTTTGATGTATGACAAGCATTATCGACATATATATATATATATATATATATATATATATATATATATATATATATATATATATATATATATATATATAGTATACTTCCTTGCTTACTATGGTACAAATGTTTTGTGTTTTGAGTTTTTACATGTTTCAAAAATGTGTATCCAACACATAATTAGCTAATTCATCTATTAATGTATTCATGTGTCTAGGAATATGCTAATATGTAATGTAATCAAAATTTCTCTCCAGTAGACTAATATGTAGATACATTCTCAATATCTGAGGCTTTATCACAGAATATTTCTCGTTTAGTTGAAGAACAACAAGCTATGAATCAAGGTTGACAACCAATTCTTGGATGCCAAGAGTGATAGCTTCTGACAACATTTTGATAACTGTTGTTAGGTCCCTATACTACTAGTGTAACCCCTTATTGTTATTAGTACAACCCCCTTATTATATTGCTATGCCCATGTAGTCCCCATATTTTTATTATTGTGCCCCATAGAAGCCCACTATTGTTATTATTGTGCCCTTAAATTATTATTGTTATGTCGGCTCTAATTATATTATGACCCCTTAAACACCTATATATAGAAAGGAGGTCTTGTCATTTGTATCATCCAAGAATTGTTCATTTGTGTAATGTAAAGAAGGTTTCCCCCTCGAAGAGGCTGAATTCTAAGGCGTTGATTTATCTTTTCTATATTTTTGTGAGTTGGTTTCATAACATTTGGTATCAGACCTTTGGATTCTAGGGTTTCACTGCTCCAAAAAGGTCATCATGGCATTTGTGCTATAACTTTTTTTCTCTAACATTTCAAACGCTACAAAAAAATGCATTTGTGAAGAAATCTTTCTGAACTGCACACCCGAATTTCAGATCTTGTCTCGCTATATTTTCGGACATATGATATGAGGAATTTATGGTTTTTCCAAGCTCCAAAATTTCATCTAAAATAGGTCATCGTGGTATTTTCTCTATAACATTTTCACTAAGAAGTTTCAGAAGCTAAAGAAAAAACTCATTTGAGAAAAAATCATTTTAATCTCGAGTTCGGATTTCAGATCATTCCTCACTATATTTTCAGATATATGATCTGAGAAAGTTAGGGTTTTTGTAGACTACCAAATTACATCCTAAACTGGTGACCTTGGGAAAATCGACATAACCTTCTCTCTGAGAAACAAATTGAAATATCGTAAGAAGTTACATAAAGAGGACAAACTATAGTTTTTTATGCATAGTTTTCAGATCCAAAGGTTGAAGCAGTGACACATGGCACGTCATACAAGTTCACTCTACTTAAACATTATATAATTAGGTCATCTTAGGAGATTGGGCATAACTCTTTCTTGGAGAATCAAATTCTGATCAGACTTGCGTGGTTAGAAAGAGGACTCAGAGGGCTACTTTAGGAGGCAGTTTCAAAACTTTGAGATCTAAAGGTACAAAGTTAGAATCATTTCAAGATCGAGCTCCCAAAATCAAGAAAATATGATATGAGGAAGTTTGATGGAAAGGATCCAGTGAATTGGATACTACAGATGGAGCAATATTTTGATCTACATGGTGTACCACTGTTACAAAAGGTATGTATTGCATATTCATATTTAGAATTGGATCAATTTTTATGGTTTAAAGTGCTTTTTTCTCATAAAAAACTTGTTCCATGGTCAATTTTCATGGAGGAAATGATAGCACATTTTGAGGATACAAATAACAACACCTTTTTTAGAGCAACACTACAACAATTAGAAGAAAAACGAGAAAAAGGAATTTGTTACAAAGTGGAAAGCAAAATTATGGCAACAAGAAAGTCTACCCCTCACAACTATAAAGATGGAAGCGTTGTTTCACCTAGCCTTCCACAACCTACAAGGGTTACACAACAACAATTGGAAGAAAAAAGAGAAAAAGGACTTTGTTACAATTGTGATAACAAATACATTAAAGGTCATAAGTGTGGTGAGAAGAAATTATTTTACATTGATTGTGGAGAGGAGGAAGAAAATGATCAAGAAATGTCAAAATAAGAGTATATACATGAGAAATAAACCCCAGAGAAAGAAGAAATGAATCTGACCATATCTTGTAAAGCATTGGAAAGAATTACCACTCCTAAAACTCTCAAGAATGAAGGACATTTCAATAAGGAAAAGGTTCAAGAAGTGAAAGATCACATCAAGAAAGAAGAAATGAATCTGACCATATCTTGTAATGCATTGGACAGAATTACCACTCCTCAAACTATGAATATATAAGGACATATCAAGAAGAAAAATGTTCAACAATTGAAAGATCACATCGAGTCTCAAGAAATCAATCTGACCATATCTTGTAATGCATTGGAAGAAATTACCACTTCTCAAACTATCAAGATAGAAGGACATATCATAAAGAAAAAGGTAAGAGCTTTGCTTGATTTAGGCAGCACCCATAATTTTATTGATTGCAAGATAGCCAAGGAATTGAATTGCTTCCTATATCTAGCAACGGAGTTTCAAGTGATGGTTGTAAGTGGAGGAACCATAAATTTCTCTAGAAAGTGCAATAATATCAAGATTGTTGAGTATGGAGCATGATTGTTTAGAGGCATTTATTTTAGCCGGATGTATACCACAGAAAGTTTTTACACCCCTGCACATGGGGGGGTGCGAGGGGGACTTGTCCCCCCCGTGGGGGTCTGATCCCCCTTGGCTGGGGGGTCCAAGGGCTAGCGGACCCCCGGTGTAGGTTGGGGGGTAGCACCCCCGAAGCTAAAAACAGATGTAAAATTTTCTTGTAAAAGTATAGTAATTTCCAGTCAATCTGAGTCGTTCATTAAGCAGATGATCTGATGGTAAAACTTATGTTTAGTTTAGGGTTTTTTCCCTAGAAGGAAACCCCTCTCTTTGTATGAGGGCATTGTATTGAGTCTGTGTAACATATGTGTATTCTTCGAGTGAGAAGCAGAGTGGTGAGACTGTGAGATAAAACAAAGGATATTACAGTGGATCTGTTGTAGGTTGTGTCTCTTCATTTTGCTGGGTAATAGAAAGGAAGGAATGACTGTTCGGGGTGGATGTAGCCCAAACTGGGTGAACCATGTATATCTATGTCTCTCTTGTTTTATGCATTTTCTATGTTTATATTTCTGCAATATTTTATGTGTTCCATTGCTCCGTAGTATATAATTTTCTAATAACTGGTATCAGAGCAAAAGGTCTATTTGGCTGATAAACTCGCAAGAAAGAAGGGTTCCTTGTTTGAGTGGGAGAAATGGCAGAAGATGGTAAGTTTAGGGTTGAGAAATTTAACGGCTAAAACTTCTCGCTCTGGAAAATGCAGATGGAAGATTATTTGTATCAGAAAGATCTATACCTACCATTGGGCGGAAAAACAAAGATGCTGACAGGTATGACAAATGAAGAATGGAACCTTCTCAACAGAAAGGCACTTGGAATAGTATGGTTGTACCTCGCAGCATCAGTTGCCTTCAACATTTCGAAGGAAACAATGATAGAGGGTTTGATTAAGGCGTTGGAGAAACTATATGAAAAACCCTCGGCCTCAAACAAGGTATTTCCTATGAAATGGTTATTTAATATGAAAATGTCGGAAGGTGTATCTGTTGTAGACCATTTAAATTATTTTAATACAGTTACAAGTCAGTTATGTTCTGTAGGGGTAAACTTTGATGATGAAGTTTGAGCTCTGTTATTCTTGTGCTTATTACAAGAAAGTTGGAATGGATTAGTAATGGCCATTAGTAACTATGTTTCTGGATCTAGTACTTTAAAGTTTGATCATGTTGTCGGTGCTATCCTTCACGAAGAAATGCGATGGAAAAGCTCCAGTGAGACATCGGGTAATGGTTTGAGTGTAGAGTCTAGGGGAAGCAAAATGAAAAGAGGAAAGAGCTCAGGATATCACATTAAATCAAGGAAAGGCAGATCCAAGTCTAGATCGAGGATAGTGTGCTGGAAATGTGGAAAGAAAGGACACCTAAATAAAGACTATAGATGTCAGAAGGGAAACGAAGGAGATGCACAACAAGAAAACAATCATGAAGCAAATATGACAAGTGAGGTGTTACAAGATGCTTTGATTCTTTCTTTAGAAAATATTATTGATTCTTGGGTGGTAGATTGAGGGACCTCATTCCATGCCACACCTGATAAGAAATACTTTCATTACTATGTTCAAGGAGATTTTGGACAAGTCCGTTTGGGTGATTATAAACCTTGTAAAATTGTTGGAATAGGTAAGGTTCTTGTAAAATAGCAGAATGGAAACCAATGGCTACTAAAGGAAGTAAGGCATGTTACAGATCTAAAGAAAAATCTGATTTCAATAGGGTAGTTAGGCGGTGAAGGTTGTGTGACAAATTTCATAGATAAATCTTGGAAGGTCACCAAAGGAGCCCTGGTAATAGCAAAAGGCGAAAAGGTTGGTACATTATATTTATGCAATGGTATTTCTAACTCTGTTAATGCTTTAACTTCCAAAGGAGCAGATGCAGCATTATGGAATCATAGGCTCGAACAAATGAGTGAAAAGGAGATGAAGATTCTTCACTCAAGGAATTTGTTGTTGGGTTTGAAGAATGTTGATTTGGACTTATGTGAGAATTGAATTTATGGAAAACAAAAGAGAGTCAGATTTCTCAGAGTTGGGAAAGAAAAGAACAACAAAAATTAGAGCTTCTACATACAGATGTATGGGGACCTGCTCAGGTATCATCTCTTGATGGCTCTCGTTATTTTGTTACTTTTATTGATGATGCAACTAGAAAAACTTGGATTTATTGTATTAAGAATAAATCTGATGTATTTGATACTTTCAAGAAATGGAAAGCTTTGGTTGAGATCAAGAAAGGAAAGAAATTGAAGTGTCTTAGATCAGACAATGGAGGTGAATATTGCAATAAAGAGTTTGATAGGTATTGTTCAGAGCATGTAATTCATAGAGAGAAAATAGTTCAAAGAACACTACAAGAAACTAGTGTGTCAGAAAGGATGAACAGAACAATCATGGAGCGTGCAAGGTGCATGAGATTGCATGCAGGATTGCCTTTACAGTTTTCACGAGATGTTGTAGATACTATTGTTTATATAATAAAATAGGGCCTTCAATTTCCTTGGATGGTGGTATTCCAGAGGAAGCATGGACAGGTAAAAAGGTAAACTACTATTTTTTAAAGTCTTTTGGTTGTGAGGCCTTTTTCCATATTGATAAAGAAAATAGAACAAATCTTGAGGAAAAGTCAAAGAAATGTACCTTTATTGGATATGGTGTTAATGTTGTTAATGATTTTGGTTATCACTTATATTATTATGAAAATCACAAAATCATTAGGAGCAGAGATGTAATATTCAATGAAAAGTTGTTGTATAAGAATTAGCTGCAGGAAAAGAAACAGGAAAAAGAAAACAAAAAATACACAGTTTTTGATGAAATCACTGAAAAAGTAAAGGTGCCTGAAAATAATAATAATCAACAACCATAACAACAAAAACCACCACAATAGCAACCACCACAATAGAAAGAGGCACCCAAACACCTGAAAGTAGTGTTAGAAGATCTATCAGGATAAGCAGACCCCCTGAATGATACTCTCCTTCATTATATTATTTACTGTTGATTGATTTTGGTGAACCCTAATGTTAGGAAGAAGCAATCCAGGTTGAAAGCAGGAAGAAGTGGGAGGTATCCATGGAAGAAGAGATAGATTCCTTAATGCATAACCAAACTTGGGACTTAGTCAGGTTTCCTGCAGGAAAAACTACATTGAAGAATAAATGGGTTTACAGGCTGAAGGAAGAAGATGGAGGAAAATAGAGGTACAAAGCTAGACTTGTGGTGAAGGGGTTTACACAGAAGAAAGGTATTGATTTTGATGAAATATTTTCTCCTATTATTAAAATGACTTCAATCAGAACTATTTTAAGTCTAGTAGTAGTTGAAGATTTGCATCTTGAGAAATTAGATGTAAAGACAACCTTTCTCAATGGGGATTTGGAGGAAGAGATATATATGCAACAGCCACAAGGATATGAGGTGGAAGGGAAGGAGAAACTAGCGTGCAGTTTGAAGAAGAGATCGTATGGCTTAAAACAGGGTCCAAGGCAGTGGTATCTAAAATTTGACAAGTTTATGTATGAACAAGGTTATACTATATGTCACTCTGATCATTGTGTTTATCTGAAAAAGAAAAATGATGTCAGCTATATTATATTGTTATTGTATGTAGATGACATGCTTGTTGCAGGGTCTAACATGCAGGAAATAAATGTGCTCAAAAGAAAATTGGCAAATTCATTTGCAATGAAGGATTTGGGAGCTGCAAAACAAATTCCTTGGTATGAGAATCACTAGAGACATGAAAAATCGCAAATTAACATTGTCCTCAGAATGAGTACATACAAAAGGTGTTGAAAAGATTTTAATATGCACAATGCAAAACTAGTTAGTACACATTTTTCTAGCCATTTCAAACTTAGTAAGGAAATGTGCCCCAAAGACCCAAGAAGACATGGATTATATGTCTAAAGTTCCATATGCATCAGCAGTTGGAAGCTTAATGTATGCAATGGTCTACACAGGGCCTGATATTGCACATGCAGTGGGAGTTGTAAGCAAGTACATGAACAATCCAGGAAAGGAACATTGGATGGCAGTGAAATGGATTCTCAGATATTTGAAAGGTACCACAAATCAAGCATTATGCTTTGGTGGTTCAAACATTTCTCTATAGGGATATCTTGATGCAGATATGGTAGGTGACAGAGATAATAGGAGGAGCACTATAGCATATGTATTTAATGTTGGTGGAACAATTGTCAGTTAGGTTTCAAAAATCCAAAGTGTTGTTGCACTTTCAACAATAGAAGCAGAGTATGTTGTTGCTACAGAGGCTAGTAAAGAAATGATTTGGTTACAAATGTTTATGGGTGAATTGGGTAAGGAGCATGATATGGGCACGCTATACAGTGATAGCCAAAGTGCCATTCATCTTGCAAAGAACTTAGCATTTCATTCTAGGAGTAAACACATACAACCCAAGTACCATTTCATATGATCAGTGTTGGAAGATGGAGAGTTGAAGCTGGAAAAGATACACACTAGCCAAAATCGTGCAGATATGCTAACAAAAGTTGTAACCAGGGAGAAACTGAGAATATGCTCAGTTTCAATTGGTCTTCAAGGATGATGATGAAGATGAGAAACAGCCAAGTCCAAAGAGGAGTCATTGTCCAGCAAATGAAGTAGCAGTGGAGTTGCTACAATCATTCTCCAAGTGGGAGATTGTTGAGTATAGAGCATGATTGTTTAGAGGTCTTTGTTTCAGCCTGATGTATACCTGAGGAAGTTTGTACACCCCTCCATGTGGGGGGCTACGAGGGGGACTTTTCCCCCCCTGTGGGGGTCCAATCCCCCCCGGTTGGGGGGTCCAAGGGCCAGCAGTCCCTCGGCGGGGGTTCGGGGGCAACACCCCCGAAACTAAAAACAAATGTAAAATTGCCTTGTAAAAATATAGTAATTTCTAGTCAATCTAGGCCGTTCATTAGGTAGATGATCTAACTGTAGAACTTATGTTTAGTTTAGGATTTCTTGCCCTAGAAGGAAACCCCTCTCTTTGTATGAGGGCATTGTATTGAGTCTATGTAATATATGTGTATTCTGTGAGTGAGAAAGAGAGAGGTGAGACTGTGAGATAAAATAGAGGATATTACAGCAGATCTGTTGTAGGTTGTGTCTCTTCATTTTACTCGATAATAAAAAGGAAGGATTGGTTGTTCGAGGTAGATGTAGCCCAAATTGGGTGAGCCACGTATATCTGTGTCTCTCTTGTTTTATGTGTTTTTTGTGTTTATATTTCTGCAATATTTTATGTGTTCGATTGCTCCATAATATATAATTTTCTAACAAATATATCCATGGGAGAATATGTATTGAATAGCCCAATACTTTCCATTCCAATGGGTGGTGCTGATGTTTTACTAGGATTCCAATGGGTACAATCTTTGGGTACGATAGATTTTAATTTTCAACAACTTTTCTTGAAATTTTTTTGGGAAGGAAAGGAAGTTGAATTCAGGGGTATCAAAAGAAAACCTGGAAAGATAATCAACTCTAACAGCATGATAAAGCTTCTAAATATAGAACAACGGGGTGTAATTGCACAATTATGTTCACTAAAGGATCCCACATCGAAATCATGTATTTCTCCATATCTCCAAAACGTTTTGGATAGTCATTCAAAGGTATCTGAGACTCCCAAAGGCCTCCCACATATTTGTGACCATGATCATGCTATTCATTTGATTCGATGAAGTGTTCCTCGAAACATCAGGCCTTACATATATCCATATGCCCAAAGGAGTGGGAAATCATTCAAAATTTGCAGAAGATCCCAGTTCAAATAGTATTGCGAGAACTTGACAAGGAAGAAAAAATCATATTGGAACCTGAAGCAGTCACAGAACTGAGAAATTGAATGCTACAAAATAGATCAATTTCAGATTATCTCATCAAGTGGAAGAACTTACCCACTGTAGATTCCACATGGGAGGACAAGAATTTATACAAAAGCATCAAGAACTACTCAAGCATTGAGGACAACACTTCTTGAAGGAGAGGGGCATGTTAGGTCCCTATACTACTAGTGTAACCCCTTATTATTATTAGTACAACCCCCTTATTATATTGTTGTTCCCATGTAGTCCTCATATTGTTATTATTGTGCCCCATAGAAGTCCACTATTGTTATTATTATGTCCTTATATTATTATTGTTATGTCAGCTCTAATTATATTATGACCCCTTAGACTCCTATATATAGAAAAGAGGTATTGTCATTTGTATCATCCAAGAATTGTTCATTTGTGTAATGTAAAGGAGGTTGCCCCCTTGACGAGGTTGAATTCTAAAGTGTTGATCTATCTTTTCTATCTTTTTGTGAGCTGGTTTCATAATAACTACGTTATACTCAACAATGTTATTCGTTGTTCGACCTAGAAAAATACCTTGAAGATCAATAAACTCACAATGGGGGTCATAAATGTTCCATGACATGGATGATAGATTTTGGGTACTACGGTAAGCACCATCAGCAAAACCGATGTGAGGAGACACCGACATCTGCAAAACAGACAGAAACATAGTATGCAGGAAAGGTGCCGACAAAATAAAACAGCAAACCACACGGTACAAAAATGAATAACACACTATTATACAAAAGTAGCCGTGCAAAATGACTTAAGCATAACACTTTTTCAGATAAATCCCATTACAGGGTTTGTCTAAGGGATTGCTCTCATAATCAATAAGCTCATAGGCCCCTTTCTATAACACAAGTTTAACAATGTAGGTTCCATGCCACATGGGTTTGAACTTTCCTGCCCCTAGCTTATCATTAGCCTGATCATACAAAAGAACCAAATCACCTTCAGAGAAAGCTTGACGAGAGACAAACTGATCAAAACGGGAATTGACCTGATTTTTCTATGCTTCGATGACCAAAGAACTAAGATGTCGAGTCCCATCTAGTTGTTATAGGTACAAGAGGCACTCTTCTTGAGGTGAGGTCTCGCAGAAAAGTTCAACAACTAGCTTGAGGCATGGAATCTCACACTCAATCGGTAAAGTTGCTTCCAGACTATAGACTGGTTGGAACGATGTGAATCCAGCTGCATCCTTGGTTGAGGTTCGGTAAGCCCACAGAGTTGAAAAGAGCACGAGATGCCAATTTTACTTGTGCATCCCAATGGTGCGTTGAAGCATCATAACCAAGACTTTGTTCACAACTTCAACTTGGCCATTGGCATGAGGGTAATATGGGGTTGAGCCATCATGGTGCAAACCCAACGTAGAAGTCAGCTCAGCAACCATGTAATATCAAAAATGGGAGCCATGTTTGGTGATAATGGCCTGAGGCACTCCAAACCTGGAAATAACGTTATTGAATAGAAATTGAGCCACCATTTTGCCATCCACTGAACATGTTGGCATCACTTCAGCCCATTTGGTGAAATAGTCCACAACAATGATAATATACCCATGCCCCTCGGCCGAACGAGGGTTACAGGTCCTATAGTCAATACCCCATTTAACAAAAGGACAAACAATAATAATGGGTTGTAGGTGAGCGGGTGGGGCATGCATCTTGTACTGATAAATTTGGCACTCATGACACTTGCGAACAATAAGGATGCAATCCTTCAAGATAGAGGGCCTGAAATAACCAGAGCGAAGGATTTTTTTAGTAGTAGTAGATCCAAATAGGTGACCACCACATGTGCGAGAATGGCAGTCATTCAAGACTCCATCAACCTCGTCGAGAGTGAGACAATGATGAAGAGTTGAATCGACATAGATGCAGTATAAAGTATCTCGAATGGTATGGTAAGGCTGAGATTGGTGCTGAATGCATTGGTGATCATCCTTGGTCAATGCAAACTGGAAAGTGGATGTCTCGAGATATACAATGATATCACCCATAGAAAAATTTAGGGGCGAATGTTCGCCCTTTGGCGAAATTAAGGGGTTTTAAATTTTTAGTGGGCGAATATTTTGTATCATAGTACATTTTTACAAATCACCTCAAATAGCCCACCTTTTATTCAGGGAGAGGGTAAAAAAGGTAAATTTAGCCCTTGAAATTAGGAGTTAGAACCTTCCATTCGCCCATTTTCAAGAATAGGTTTTATTTAAGTGAATCCATTCGCCCATTTTCAAGAATAGGTTTTATTGAAGTGAATCCTATGGGCCAAATACCATATTTATAAAAGAGGTATGGTGAATTAATAAAAATATAAATAAATGAAAGGTAAGGTAAATAAATAAAACATTTTTTATATTTACTCCATAAGTCACCTTATATACATGCAAGGGTGTAAACAAATAAAAATATTAGTAAAGTGGAGATATGGTAAATAAATAAAACGTCCTTTTATACTTACTCAAAAGGTATGGTAAATCAATAAAAATATAAATAATCTAGACGTATGGTAAATAAATAAAACCTCTTTTTATATTTAGTCCATAACCCTCGTTCTATTTATGTAGGCTCAGAAAGAGGTTTTATTTAAGTTAATCCTATGGGCCCAAATACCATATTTGTAAAAGAGGTATGGTAAATTAATAAAAATACAAATAAATGAGAGGTATAGTAAAAAAATAAAACATTTTTTTATATTTACTCCATAAGTCACCTTATATTTACGAACACTCAAAAATGCATTATATTTAGGTAAAACCTATGGGCAAAATAATATGGGACAAATACATGGACTAGATTGATTAATAACATGCAAAAAAACATTATTAACCCCTAATATTAGTATTAATAAAAATAAAAATGGCACATGGTATTGACCCATGGTATTCACCAAAATGGCACATGGTATTGACCCATGGTATTCACTTGGAATATAGCCTATTTAAATGGGGGAATTAAACTAGAATAGACCCATCTTTACTCTGGATCTACTAAACCCTAAGAGGTATCAAATATCGTGATATGCAAACTAGCATAGAGTGAAAAAATATTTGATTCGATCAAGAGTAAAAATGGATGCTGTAATTTAATGTATGTTAAACATTTTAGCTTGGTTAAAATAAAAATAAAATAAA
>APFE031303707.1:0-39433 GCA_000404065.3 Pinus taeda | reverse complement strand
AACAAATAAAACATTTTTTTATATTTACTGCATAAGTCACCTTATATTTACGAACACTCAAAATGCGTTATATTTAGGTAAAACCTATGGGCAAAATAATATGGGACAAATACCATGGACTAGATTGTTATTAATACCATGCAAAAGAATATTATTAACCCTAATATTAGTATTAATAAAAATAAAAATGGCACATGGTATTGACCCATGGTATTCACCAAAATGGCACATGGTATTGACCCATGGTATTCACCTAGAATGTAGCCTATTTAAATGGGGGAATTAAACTAGCTTGGTTAAAATAAAAATCAACTATTAAATTTATTAATTTTTATAAATTACTAATAGTAATTTTTAAGCTCCAGGTTTATGATAACCCATGGTAATACTAATATATTACAAGATTTTATAATTGAGTAAAATATTCGCCATGACTGGTGAGAGATTCGCCAAAAAATTATATGTACATATTATATTATTGATAAAATCACCTTCCATTTTTCCTATATACCATGAAGATTCGCCCATTTATTATACTTATAAATTTAGGGGGTGTTCTTAAAATTTTCCCTGATATCACCATACCATTGGTCAATAGTGCTAATTATGAAAAGAGTCTCATCCAAGAGCTACTCGTCGACACCAGTAGGAAGTGGAAGTGAAGAGAAGGGATCAAATCAACTTAGAGAAGACTAATGATTTCTTAGATTTGGTAGTAGTGATTACCAAATCAAATTCTTGGAGGATAAAAATCTACTTTGAATCCTTGGACACCAACAATTGATGAGTCAGGATGTAGGACATGAGGTGGCACTCTGAAATCACAGTGGTGGTGCAAGGTAGAATGTAATGCAGAAAGCACTTAATAGCTTGTATGGCAGCCAAAGCCAACTTCTTGACATGAGCATAAAGTGCTTTGGTGTTGAGGAGGTTGTGACTGAGGTAATAAATAACATGTTCATTGCCTTCATCATCATCCTGTACCAGCACCATAGTGATGGTACTAGAGGCTGCACTAGATAAAGGAAGTAATTGTGATGATAGTTTGGCGGGTGAAACAAAGGAGGATTAATGAGGACAGCCTTCAATTCATCGAAAGAATCTTAGGCAGCCTCATCCCAAACAAATGGGGTTCCTTGCTTGAGCAACTGGGTGAACCCTAAAGCTAGCTCAGCATAGTTCTATATGAAATGATGGAGGAAATTTTCTTCTCTCCGCAAACTCTTCAATTGATGCAATGAAGATGGAGGGGGTAAATTAACTATGGCCACAACTTTAAGAGGATCAAGGAAAATGCATTCTTTCGAAACGATAAAGTCAAGGAGTCATCCAGATTTGACGCAGAAGACACATTTATGTAGATTCAGCCGAACGTTGTAGTGTCTACAGTGAAGAAACAATTTCCAAACATGATCAAGGTGATCATGGAATTTACGAGAATGAGCGAGGAGATAATCCAAGGGTGAACATTGTTTCAAATGTCATGGATTGCATAAGACATCACTCTCTGAAATGTGGCCCCAACATTCTTAATGCCAAAAGGGAGCTTTTTATACACGAAGGTCCCCCATGGACAGATAAAGGTTGTCTTATCTTGATCAGTCGTCACAATGTTTATCTGGTTGTAACCAGAAAAACCGTCCATAAAGGAAATGAATTCACTCCCTACACATTTATCAATGATTTGGTCAATGAAGGGAGTGGGTTAATTATCCTTAGGATAGGAATGATTGAGATCATGGTAATCAATGCAAACACGAACAATGCGTTGTTTTTCTGTCACCATTACGATATTTGACACCCAATCTGTAAGAGGTATTTGATAAATAAATCCATCTTTCAGAAGTTTTTCAACTTCACCCTTAATGTCAACCTCTTCTCTTGGGTGCAATGGATGAAGTCGTTGGCAAATGATATTTGCATGAGGATACGTTGGAATCTCATGAATGACTATACTTGGTTCAATGTCACACATTTCTTCATATGACCACACAAAAATAACCCGAAACTCTTAGAACAGACAAGTATAGAGCTTAATCTCTTCTGGAGAACAAGTTACCCCAATATGGACATTTTGAACGACACGATGCTTGACAAAAATATCAATTGGCATTGTTTGGGTAATGTTACCCATGTTCCCTTTCGACAAAACTTCATGAGTGATGATCTGGGTTTGAAGTGGTGGGGACGGGAACTAAGAAGATAACTCCTCAAGACAAGCAGACATGACTGTCGGGCTAGGAAAGAACGAGGAACGGTGATGATTTTTGTTCCAAGGTACTTCCTCCAGATACATTACTTCCATGATATTCTCATCAGAAAGAAAATTCTTGGCTAAGGGATTGGGGGATTCCGAAGAACCAAGCGACGAGGATTGAGAATATGCATCGAGAGATGTTCTCAAAACAGGATGATGAGAGGATAGAAAAGGTGAATCCAAAACAATTTCCACGTAATCAATTTTGATGGGACTTAATGGCATAACCTAACCCCATGTATCAACAAGATCCATCAAAGGAATGACCCAAGGATCAGACTTGACCGAAATCATGTTGATAGAGGCAACATGAGGAGGTGGGAGTGGAAAAATGCCCATCAAGGCAATATTTTTAAAGAGTCCTGCCCCCACACTCTCATAAGGAGCAACATTATGCTTGACATATGGAACATTTCCATCTGAGGAGGAAGAGGCAAAGAACAAAAGTTGGTTGACTGTGACTATGTTCCCTTGATGGGGAAAGCAAATCACATGGAAAAGGCAGGAGGTGATAGCATGCATGGCTTGGGTCCACCTCCATCCGAGTAGAAGATTGTAGTTAAGATTAGCATCAATGATCTCTACTTCGACGTGTACTGTATTTCCCTCCAAAGTAATGGCAAGGTTGGGAAGGACACCAAATGGTTGTGAATCACGTCTATCAAAAGATTCCAAAGTGTTAGGGGGCTAGTTTAGAGTAGGAGAACCAATTTCCTTCCAACAAGTGATGAACATGATGCAAGTAGAAGAACCTTCACCGACGATGGTCTTATGAATGGTTTTCTCATTTATGATCACCTGAATGAGAAAGGAAATCTAATGAGGTAAACATAGAACATGGTTTTCCAGGTCAGGGTCAGCTGGATCAATACCCCCAATAGTCGACAGTAATGATTTCCACTAAGAAGGACAACTTTGAAGGACCTCGAGAGTAGACATAGCTGATGACACCTGAGCCAAATATTCAATAATGTTATAATATTGAGTGGCTCGCACGTTAGGATTGTACAAGGACTTTCGTAACACAGCTTGAGAAGGTGGTTGAATGGCAGAATCAGGATTAGGTTGCTCTATATGGAGAGGACCAAAACTGGACAAAGAAGAAAAAGAAGGGACACCTTCTTTCTCTTTCCCTATTGTCGAGGTAGGAGCTTGATAATCTTTTGACCTAGTAGCCATGTTAATCTGTGTACTCATCATGAACACTTGTGAACCTTAGGAAGCGGATGAATGAGGCTAGTCTACCATTTGAGTCTGTTTAAACTCAAAGGGATCTTTCAGGACAGCAGGGGTCCCTTTGAGCAAATGGCTAACTTTGGACCATATAGGACAATCCTTAGTATAGTGTTCCTCCTCACAAATGAGGCATGGATATTTTGGGTTTCGTTGGGAAGCATCACCAAAAGATGACTTAGGATGACTCTATTTCAGGGCATCCAATTTACCCTTTCATTTTCCTTTCTTCTTACCTTTAGAGGATTTATATGGTACAGTAGACTAGACAGTGTGAACCTCCAAGGTCTCACCAAGGCTGAATGAATTGCGAGAGGAATCATTGGGAGCACTGTTGGATATTGAATTATGTTTGGAAGAATATTTTGTAGGGGTCTGAGTCACTGAATAAATTACTCCATCAATAGGAGGTGTAGCTGGAGACTTAGATGTCGTCATATTAGATGATGGTCTGGGGGCATCAGGTAAAACATCATATAACATGTCAGATTGTGAATAGACAAGGTCTAGATACTGGGCACACGCGATGGCTTGTTCCTCAATGAGCATCCACCCATAGAAATGTCTTCATCAATTTTGTTGCCAAAGGATTTGGTGAACCACTCAGTCAACAAATGATCAACAATCTCAAACATAATCAGAGGGTGCCTACATCTCCATTCATGGATGTGATGTGAGATGTGGGTTGCAGTGTCTTTCCTAAACAATGTTAGTAGATGGCTGCCAGGGTCATAGCGAACCTAGAGTTGGAAATGTGTGAGAAAGGCCATGACGAGAGTGTTAAATTCATGATAGGTATTTCGAGGTAACTCGATATACCACTTGGCTAAAGAACCTGTAAGAGTTTGTTAGAAAAGTTGAAGATGAATGGAATCATCAATGTAGGAATTCGAGGAGTGCCAGAGGTGATATTTCATCACGTAGGTTTGTGGATCCTCTTTTTCTTTTCCTTAAAACTTCGAACAATCACTCAGAATCTTGGAAAAAACTGGAGGCCATTATGGTGAGTGAATAATCAAGTCATTCGTGAGTCTATACACATCTGGCAATTCTAGTGTAGCCAAGAATGGAAATTGGGTATTGAAAGGCATTTAAGGTCAATAAGGGGGCCCAACTTGCAAGGCCCATTCCTCTTGGTAAGGATTTTGTCCATAAAACATTCGAATTTTCCCCCACTATAGGTTACCTTGCCCATATGGAGGATTCTGGCCTTGAAAGCCTTGAAACTGTCCGACCATAGGCTATTGACAAGAAACATATGGGCTAAAAGGTTGTTGAGCCTGATCGCCTTGGACATATGGATTTTTCACTTGATGTTCTTGAGCATAAGGGTTTTGGACCTCCTACCCCAGACGAAAGGGTTTTGGAAATGCTACCCTTGGACGTAAGGAAATTGCACTTGATGCCCTTGGACATGAGGATTTTGGACTTGGTTTCCTTGGACAAAAGGAGGTTGAACATGTTTTCCTTGGACATAAGGATTTTGTGGTTGCTGCTACATGACTTAACCCTAGCTTTTCCCTTGCAAGGATTGACATTGTTGATATGAGTGTATAAGGGTTACTGCTACCCGGTTGACCTTGTTGCAGTAAGGGTTGACCTTGCGGTTATAAAGGTTGTCCCTGGGGTTGTAGAGTTTGGCCTTGTGAAGGCATAGGCTGGGAGGATTTCAACACATATCGCACTTGCGTCTGAATGGTTTGCTACAAATATTGCAAGGGTTGCCCCTGTGGTTGTTGCAGTTGTCATTGCTGTGACATCATCTGGCCTTGTTGCTACATGGATGACCCTTGCTGCAATGAAGGTTTCCCTTGCTACTACAAGCGCTATCCTTTTTGCTGCAAAGGTACTTGAACAACTCCCGGAATGACACCTTGAAAGTTCCCGAACTATATTTGGCCATACCCACCAGACGCGACAGACGAACCGAGCTGGACATAAGGTCTAGGTTGAGGGATGCAGGGAAGACTCGCCATCGCTTGTGAACCATATGGAACATAAGAAGGTTGATACTAAACCTGAGCCATATTAGGCTACTGGTACTGAATTTTACTTAACCCAGATGGACCAACAGGGTTCGTTTGTTGGTACAAGACATTTCTTGATCCAGCAAGACCAACAGGGTTTAGAATGGAACCTGAAGAGGGATAGTTCATTCCAACCATGTGAAGTTGTGAACCACTCACATTGGTTGTACTCGATATCATAGACACATTCAAACTTTGCCCCATAAGCAGTGGCACAGCCTGTCCACTCACTGGAGGGATCGAAGAACTAATAGAGACATGACTCGAGATTGTCGATTGTACCTAATGGATTACTAGGACCAATGAAACAAGAGGATTTAGAATGGTTGGTTGCACAAGGACTAAATTAATTGAATAAAGAACCGTATGTTAGGAGGTCGGGTTCTGAATGAATGGACACAAGGTAGGCATAGCACCAAATTCCCAAATAGGTTTGTGATATAGTGATGAGGCAATAAGCATGCCAGAAACCAACTGAGCTAAAGTCACATAATTACGCAGTAAATTAGGATGAACACTGGTTAGAATGCTTCCTGTGTAAGGGAAACCTTCGGGAGGGAAAGGATATTCCTACTCCTCGACTGTGCATGGTGTGGAAACCTCTAAGTGACCTAGAGGGGAGACTGGGATTTTGCCTTTTGATTCCATGGGTGAAAACAAGCGATGACGAACTATCGAAGATGTTTGAGGGGATAATTCCAAAGGAATACCTAGCTAATCATATGGACTGTACGGATGTTGCGTTGATATCACAACAGGATCAAAAGAAGGATTCGGAGGATAAAGTCCAAGCTTACCTTCAGAAGTCGGTGGAATCTCAAGAGTCTAGATAGGATTATCTGGAGATTCTAGGCCAATGTCATAAAGTGACTGAGTGTCTAAATGGAGAGGACAGGATGAAAAAGGTTGAATACTCAGAACAATTCTAAGCTCAACACTTTGGTCCTCAAGCGACTATGGCAATTCAGGAAAAGGCTCCTCAGACAATGTTTTAGACAGAGGAGAGGAAGAGGAACTAGGCAAACTAGTTGGTTCACCCACAATGATTTTGCCTCAAATAACTAGAAGAGAGATTGATTTCAAGGATTTAAAATTTATTTAAAGGTATACTCACGATTGGTCTAGAAAATACTAATAGTGATGTTATATGATCGTGGGCAACAATTTTTAAGATGCAAAAAGAAACTGGTGCTCTTTCATGTTTTAAGAGTCGAGAAGGAAGCAAAGGTGATTCTATCACTTTTGGGTTGAAATGAGCTTGAAAGAACAAGAGCTCAGGTGATCTTTTATATTTAGGGAGTCAAAAATATCAAAATGACTACTCAGGATGATCTAGGAAAAAATGATTACTAGGTAACCGTGAACCGCAGAATATCTCCTAGCAAACCTAGAAGCATGGGCAGGAAATCTCCCCAAATGTTTTGTTCAGTGTGTCACATTTACAAGGCGGTGGATTCGGCTTCCTATGGATAAAGGATTGCAACCTAGTAAGGTCTCCCTTTATATACATGATGGTACAGGGAGCATGAGTCCATGTTAGTGCTGTCTAGTGCCTAAGTGAATGACAACTACTAGGTTTAAAGACGCCAAAACATGTCTCTAGCCTAAACCTTCTAAATGTGATTCTTACATTTCAAATGCAGCTTAGGTTAATTGAATAAATTTTAGAGTTTATCTTGAAATTATGTCTCAGTTTTCAGGACTTATTGATGTGACTCAAAAAACACCTATATGCAGCTAAATGGGACAAGACCCTTTCAATTTGATGAATTTTTTACACTAATGAGAGTTGAAAACACACTCAAATGCAACAAAACAAGCAATCAAAACCAAAATGACATTTTCACTATTTCGCTTTTGAAAACAAAATGATGAAAAAAATATTTCCAATTCCTATCTTTCCTATCAAACGCACTTCAGGCAGTCCTTTTTAGTAAAGAGAATTCATTTCTTTACTAATGCATATGATAGTGCAACTCTAGTCTTCAATTATGCTAACTAATGTAACATATTGATTTAGCAAACTAGAATTATTTATTTTTCAATGAAATGACGGAATGAATCTTTCACAAACAAGCATACAAACCAAGCTAAAAGAGATTTCCAGTCAGGGAGAACATAGTCAAAAGAAGTTGAGAGATAGAAATGAGAAGGGAAAGACACATTGGTTATGATCTAGGGTAAACCCTGATCTTCACCTACAAGAATCGGTGCTACTGCCTAACTGACAACAAGCACTAGAAGGGGTCAGTGTGACTATTTTTTAGAAACTTGTGCTGATTGGTGAGACTGTCGGGAAAATAAATGCATTCACAGAGGATTCAAGGAAAAACATAAAAATTTTAAAAATGATATAACCGAACTTGCCACTGTAAATTTCAAGCTCAAAGCAGTAAACCAGGAAAATTGGAGAACACTAAAGGTAAATGGTGATACTAGAAAAGTTCACACAAAACCATAAAATGACAATCAATCAAACAGAAGGATTGGCTCCCCAGTGGAGTTGCCAATTTGTGGTGTAGGTAAATTCTCAGTGCGAACACAAATAATTCCTCTAGATCAAGAGAGCGGGTCTAGCCACAAAAAAACAATCTATGGAAGATCTCCTTAAGCTAGAATCAATTAAGAGGTCCTTGTTACCTGGAATAGTGTCCACTCGGATACAGCTATTCCCACTAGGACTGGTAGCTATCTTAGAAACAAACAAGTAAATTCTACTTTCGCTTTCCTTTATGAAAACAGATAGGAGTGGAACAAAGGAGACCAACCTTAGTCTTGCGCTTAATCTCCTCTCCTTCCTGATAGAGCTTTGCTGCTTCTTCTTCATCAGCCCAGCTTCAAAGAGCACCTTTGGAATCACAACAACATACTACTATTGAGGAACAAAGATCTATATTCATAAATAACATAGGACCAGATGTGTGTTAACTATACAAATTCATATATAAGTGAACATACAAGAATATGGAGGAAAACTTGAATAGCTTTATTAAGATGAAAAGTAGCAATAGGATTACAACCATATGTTCTGACCCAACATCATCCTCCAGCTAGAAAGCCCTTCTTCACCTCAAGTAAAGCTTAGATCACCCAACACTATGAATATAAACTAGAAAACCAACAACTCTTCTCTATAAGATACAAAATTCCAGCCTCTAGATCTCTGTGATGAGGGTTCCATATATATATGATTGAAGGGAGGTGAGTCATCTTTTGGGTTCTTGATTAGTGTCCTCTCTCTAATAGTTCCTGCTTCCACCTAGAGAATGATGATCCCTTACTCATCCTTGGTGGAAAACAAAGAGGAAAGTGTCAGAGGGGAAGCTTCTAGAAGATTCCATGATCTTCCACCTCGCATTTTGTCCCTGCCATTTGTCCACTCCCAACCATCGTACCCTACAGAGGAGACATTCAATATGCATCACACGTCGTGCACTGGGAAGGTGATATGCATCGCACCCTCTACATTGGGTTTTCAATATGGTCCAGTTTTGACCATTTATGAGCAGTTTTTAGTGGAGAAAATCTGGGAGATGATGTAATCAGTTGACCTTGTTCATTTAGGCAGTGAAGGAACCCTTTTAGGGACTTAGGAGCCCTCAGTTTATGGACATTTATTATTGGGGTTGAAGTGCCCAAAAATGTCTATAACAGTTGCCCCTAAAGCATGAGGTTGTTAATATTTTTTATGTCGGGTGAAATGCTTTACTATGAGGATCCAAAGTTTTTTCGAGCTGGGAGGTGACCTATAATAAGATACAATACAATAGATTATTTTGACAAAAAAAATTTCATGATCTAGATAAGGCAGACATTCCCATGCTCAGCTTTATAAATTCATTTTCATGTACATAGGACAGACAATCGTCTGTGTGGCAGACTGATGATTTGGACTCATCATCCTTTGATTTGGATGATCATCTGTTTGGAAATGATGTACACTTGTTGTCTTTATATTCCTGAATATATCAGAGCTCGGATGGATGAAACTAGATCTGGGGTCTTCAAAACTCAGTCAATCTTCACTCGGAGTACAAGTTGATCCATGTGAAAAATGTTCTGGAGTTGAACATGGAAGGACATCGCCTGATTACTAGCCAATGATGTAAGTTGTTAATAGGCACGAGAGGAATCACCAATAATGACAATGACCCTCAAGGTACTATAGTACAATTCACGTGGTGTGAAAAGGGACTTGGCATCGAACACCACGTAAAATCTCTCGGTCGAAGGCCATTCATGTAAACCTGTCACCAAAAGTGAGAAACTTGCCATTGAGGCATGCAAGCTTCAAAGTACTGAAAGGGTTGTTCCTAAGTCAACCTCTTGGATAATGAGCTGATGTCAACAAGAAGTGACCCATCATAGGAGGGCCTTAATGAATCCCACATCAATGACACGAAACGAAGCAAATGATTTTGGAGGTGAAAACAATCTGACGATACAGTGTTTAGGGTGGCGGTCATGAAGGAATGGAGCATGAATGTATTGCAGTGGGTAAGACACAGTCGAATTGTCTGAATGACTTCTCTTGAACATATTGGCGACACTGACTATGGATTGGTAGCGTTAACCCCAAAGATGGATGGTGTGATGGACCAATGGTGATGACCAGTGAACGGAACAACCCAACCCAACATGGATGCGGAAGGAAAGTGTCATGTTAAAGAGTGACTTGCTACCAATAAATCTTTTTCAAGTTTTCTTCCCAATTTCCCCCATTCATTGCTGAACAATACCTCTTTATTTTTGTCAAGCTTGAGGAGGATAACATATGCTTGTTCTATAATCCACCCTTCAAGCGAACCTGCCACTATATCTTAGTGAGCCTAGCGATAGTGAAACTCGTTCTCGTCCATTTGGACGAGTTTGTCGCTATTTGGTTTTAACGAGTTTAACGACAAAGATAACTTGGTCCCTTTGAATTTTAGAGAGTTTGAAAGGAATGGAAAGGAGACTCCAATGATTCTTTTTCTTCATGTAATCCCTTAAGTCCGAAAAAGCGTAAAATAATACAAAAGGAATGAATTTTTGATAGTTTTAACGAGCCAAACATGACAAGCGCTTCATCTTTTTGTGTAATAATCTCTTAGGTCCAAAAAGATTATAATCTAGAGGAGGGATAGCGCTTCTGATGACTTTAATGAGCCAGAGAGGCCAATCGCTCAGCAATCTTTTCATATTTTACGAGTCAGTTGAAAATAGCTTAAAGCAGACTTGTTTTCAAGGAACGAGTGATGGTTTCGGTTAGTAGTTGATTCCAGGTAAGATTTGGAATTCTCCAATCATGGCAGTGTCACAAGGATGGCTAATAGAATCACTCTTCATAGATGTTCCTCGAACGGGTAAACAATCATATGGGGGTGAATGATCGGCTAAAAACAGAGTGGAGGTGATGATGAGAACATGACCAAGGCTCAAAAGCTGGCAATAAGGAATTCACAATGGTTATTTACCGGTTCATTTTTTAATGAGCTTAAACGTTGGGGGAAACATTTTCTCATGACTTATGTTTATTTTTTAACGAGCTTGAACTATGCGCTAAAACTGCTCGTAACGGGTTTATTTTTTAACGAGCTTGAACCCTGTGGTAACACTGCTCATGATAAGTTTGCACGGCCCCAACATAATAACGCAAATCGAGGTGCATGCCCCCCAAGCTTCATTGCATTCAACTCGGTGGTTGGAACGAAGGTTTACCTTCGAGATATTCAAAAGACTTGATTTGGAAAGGGAGTTGTTTCATTTTTTAATGAGGTTGACACAGTAAAAGAAATATCCTCATGGCGACCTTTCATCACAAATCATAAGAGGTCATGAAGGAAAGATCTGGTTCCAATGCCCCCAGTACATAATGTACAACATCACTGAATTGATCATCAGATGATGTAGTTATGGTAGGGCTTGGAGGAAATGCCTCACGATGATCCATCTTATCAAAATGTTCTGGGTTCTTCTTCATTTTTGTTGATGTAGAAGATCTCATGGGACAGGTTTCCACTGTGGCCACTTCTGCTAGCTTACTCGGAGGTGGAAGGGAAAACGTCCCCATTAAGGAAGGGTATTTTAGGAGACCTACTCCGATATTTTGAAGTGACTGAGAGCTTCCATGGATCATCATGATGCTTCCCGTAACTTATGAACTGTTGGGGAGAAAAGCTTGTTGGTCGATGATTGTGGTTCCTCCTTGGAAAGGAAATGCAATCTTTCTGAAGTATGTCGACACAATGGCATCTATAGCATATATCTAGGGTCTTCCCAGTAGGATGTTGTAATAAAGGTTTTCGTCGATAACTTCAACATCAATTTCTACTGTTTTGCCCCCCAGTTCGACTTGCAAGTTACTTAAAATCCCATATGGAGTGTATGTTCGTCCATCAAATGCTTTTAATGTCATGGACAATAGCAACAAGGATGGAGACCCTAGATTTTTCTAGCAACTCATTGACATGATAGATGTGGATGCCCCCTCATCAATAATTGTTCTATGAATAGTTTTGTTGAGGGCTTTCACTTGAATGAGGAAAGCTAGTTGAGCTGGTAACTGAGGTCGTATCCTTTGCGATTAAAAGATACAAGATTGGAATCCGTTGGGTCAATCCCACCTATTGCTGATAATAAAACCTACTTTTGGGAGGGGCAATTTTGTAGTACCTCAAGAGTCGACATCGCAGAGGGCGATTGGGCTAAATCCTCTACTATATTATAGTGTTGTGCTGCTCGGACACGAGGATTAAACGTCGATTTGTTACTACTCCCTTTGGCGGTTTTATTGTTAATTTAAGAATGACAAGTGGCACAACTTCAGTCGAAGTTGTTGTTGAACTACTAGGTTAAGCATTATCCTTGTTGTTCAACATCTGTGGATTCCCGTAGTCTTTACTCATTGTCGATATCAAAGCATCATTTAGTTTCTTTGAAACTAACAACATTAGCACTTGGGACGGGGAAGCATTTTCTCTAGAAACCAGATTTGTTCCTGGGTTCGGAAACGGATCAGTCAATACAGCCGAGGTTTTTGAACTTTTGAAGGATTTTCTAAGTTCATCTTTATATAGACAATCTTTGGTCCAATGATCCTCGTCATATATATGACATGGAGTTTTTGGTTTCTTATTCCCAGAAGAGTTTGTAGAAGATTTTCTAGGAGATGAGTCCTCCTGGTTTTTCTTCTTGCCTCCCTGTTGCTTGGGTTCTTTGCCTTTGTCTATTGACACGGCATTTACTTCTGAGGCTAGAAGTTCGTCATTTGCATTTTCACTCAAAACCGTGCGGGCCTTTTTCGATGTAGCCTTTGTGGTTTTAGTGCTTGTCGTACCTATCACACCATCACCGGCATGAGAGTCTTTGTTTGATTTAGGAGGTGGAGGAGTGAAAAATTCTAGTCTAGGAGCATCAGGGATTTTATCGTAGAGCGTACCAAACTATAGATCAAGTATAGATATTGTGCACGAGAAATAACTTGCTCTTTAGTGATGACTCCTCACTTTGCCACATCTTCTGTAGTAGCGGGTAACAGAAACTTAATAAACCATTCAGCCAATAGCTGATTAGGAACATACGCCTTTACCATTCTACGATGACGTTGCCACTCATGAATATGATCGGATATGTGAGTGGTTGTCATTTATTTGAAATTGGTAAGTACTCAGTTCCTATTTTTTACCTTATAAGTAGCTAAAAATGGGTTAAAAAGGTTGTGGGTAGGGTACTGAAGTTATCAAATGAAGCTCTAGGTAATTTGATATACCACTTTGCTACCGGACCAGTTAGCATTCGCTGAAAGAGGCGAAGTCTAATCGAATCATCATTGAGAGTGTTTGATGAAAACCATAGATGAAAGGTCATCACATGATTCGATGGGTCTTCGCTCAGATTTCCATTAAATTTAGGAAATTAGACGGAAGTTTATGCAGAATTGTCGGCCACCAAGGGGCGTAGGCAATTGGATCGTTCGTTAGTCAACTTAGATCTGGTAACTATAAAGTTTCCACAAAAGGCAACTGTTGATTCAGGCTTGGTTGAGCATACCGAGGATAAGATGGAATCATTTGAGTAGTCGGTCTTTGCATACCAGCATAATGCATTTGATGTTGGTAACTTTGGTAAAGTTGATGTGCATAACCATTATGATATGGTTGATACGACTGCCCATTGCTTGTAAAGACTTGTTGCTCATGTCCTTGGTAAGCCTGCTGGAATTACAGTTGTTCGTATTGCACCAGCCATGGTTGTGAAGCCATGGGTTGTTGTCGAGTACTGACTGTTTGACCAAGATGGGGGTTGGTTTTCCCCATTTGAACCTGTGCCATTCCACTAGTTGGTGATTGCGGTTGTGTTGTAGGTACAAGAGATTGTTGCATTACAACCTACGAAACTTGAGGTTGGCATACAAGTGGTGATGCTTATACTTTCGATACTGCCATAATAGCTAGTGTAGTGGGGATATTTGTCATAGGTAAACTTTGTCATATTGAGCATACAACTCTTGGTTGTTGAGGCAAGATTGGCACCCAACCGCTAGTCGTGATTCCAGCATAACCCAAATTTTGTTGTGAATTCACGCATGGTTGTCCTTTCGAGGAAGGCAATGAAAGGGTATACGATCCTCCATATGACGGTAATCCAGTACTCAAAGGAATGAATTGCCTTTGGGGACCAGTTTGCCCAAATTGACCTTGTGAAGGATCAATTTGTTGAGACTCAACGTAAGAGATTCCAAATATAATCTCGGATGAACAAACAGGAACAGTCCATACTGTCGAAATAGCCCTTGGATGGACTCCATCCAGCGATTAAAAGCTGGTTGGGATAGACGGCACGCTGACGAACATTGTCGGAATAGCAGAAGGAGCTTCTGCTGTTGCTGTGTCGAGTAACATAGTCCTCGATGTCAATGGTTGTTCAGACATATTAAGCCTATACAAATGATTCCTCAGGGATTCTTCAGGAACTTCTGATGGTGGGTGAATATCTGCTGCTGAACAAGGATACAGGGTGATCCCAACTCCAAGTTGCATTAGAGTGCTAGATGGAGGATCTTCCACAATCTCTTATATGGCAATCAATCCAGGAGGAAGAGGCAGACCGTCAGGTCTGTAAAATATTTCTGGTGTTGAAGAAGATATAGGTTCTGCAACTACAGATGGTTGGGGAGTAACACCTTCCGAATCAGCTATAGATGGAGCTGATTTAGGAATAGAAGTGTTTGCCATCACACTAGTATCAATTGCAATGTCCTTTTGTTATTGCAGAATTTCTTCTATAGAGGCAGGGATACCAGAAATGTTTGGAGTAACCGGAGTCTCTGAGGATGTTGGAGTGCTTGCTCCAACCAACCTAGGGGAGTTTGATCGGTCAAACGAGTTCGCTCCATCCGGAAAGGTTTCACTTCTGAAGTCAACGATGGTTGACTCGTAAGTCTGCGCGAACGATGGGGTTTTGATTGACTTTCTTCCACGATTGCGGATAATTTGATCAACTCAAAATAAAAGGGAAAAACGATTTTCGAATTAAATGAATTTTAGACTCTTTGACACAACTTGTTTTTTAAATTTTAAAGAGTCGAGAGAAAACAAAAGATGACTCTAGTCACCTTCGATTTTTATTGAGCTTGAAGTGACAAGTGCTCAGAAGACCTTTTCCTTTAAGGAGTCTGAAAAGGAGAAAAATGGACTTCTCTGGAGATCTAGGCAGAGGAGATTACCAAACCAATCGCAAAACTACAAAATAATTTTTACGGTATGGCAGTCAATATTCCAGAATGCTGCGTTCAGTGCATTGGATCGATAGGGCGACAGACACAGTTCCTAAGGATAAAGGATGTGACCTATTATGGTCTCCCAAAATATACTCGACGGTACATGGGAGCACAAGTCCGTACTGGCACTTGTCGTCTCAGAGTGGAGGAATCACCCAACCAACAATGAAAACAACAATTACCAGGTTTTACGACACCGGAATACGTCTCTAGCCTAGACCTCTAGCTGTTGTGCGTTAGGTTCCAAAGTGTTGTTAGATTCATTAAATTTATTTTAAGTTGAACTTGCTTAAAAATTTACCTTTCACATTCACCGCGTGATGTGTATACAATTCCTAAAATGCAGTCTAAGATGATAAACAAACGTTTAATCTTCTTTTGACAATGAAAATCCTAGCTACTAAGGAAAGAAAGTTAAGAATCTTTCAACAAAGAGCACAGAGCACACGCTAAATGCACTGTCCTAAATCAAACCAAGCAGTCAAAATGAAAATTCACATGCATGTATTTGTTTTCAGCCTTCTTAATGTGCGAATGATGATAAGAAAGCTATGTGAAAATATGAATTACTTTCAAAGTGACAATACTCAACAAATTTCTTTCCAAAATGAAGTGAAGGTAAGAGAGACACTTTGCGATTTCAAAATGAAAATTGATTTTCGACACTTTAAAAACTACTAATTCAAATAATAGGCAATAGTAACTGTATAATCGACTATCATAAACAATGGGATTGTCTTCTATGACTTAAAGTGATAGATACAACACTTTCAGATCAAGAAACGACATTTTGACTATGCTACGTTTTTAAAAAAGAGAACTGAAAATGGCGCACAATACATAAAAACACTTACGGTTCTTTGCACTATGGAGGTGGAATAATGTAAGAGAAGGGGGGTTTCAGAGAGATACACTGACCACAGACAGCAAAACTCCTGAATAGGACTGAAAATAGTGAGGAAAAACCAAAGTCTGAAGGTAAAGTTAACTTTCCCTAACCATCGCACCTGTCACACTATGAATTCAGTATGCAGCGCACCTACTTCACTCGGGAAGTGTGATGCATATAGACTACCTTGAAGGTAGGGTGAGATGGTACCAATGCGAGACTTTAAACAAGTTTTTACTCATAATTTGCAATTTAATTTAGGGATTTAGGCCGAGTAAGTGATGTTCAGTATATGTAAATCATAGGGGTAGATCTAAGGAGGTTACTAGAGCCACCACTTAGGTCAATTAGACTATTTACAAATTGATTGTTTAATTCATAAACAAAACCTGGAGATAGATTGAAGCAACATTGATCTACTTTTCATTTGTATAACAAATGCAGTTCGAAGGCTAGCTGGCTTGGCTTCAGGCTCCACCTGTAAGTTTATAAAATAAACAAAGATAGGCTAACAAACGATCTATTCGTTCCCCAGTGGAGTTGCCATTTTTTTACCGGGAATAGTTTCCACTCGAATACTGCTATTCCCACTAAGATTGGTAGCTATCTTAGAAACAAACAAGTAAAGTCTACTTTCGCTTTCCTTTATGAAAACAGATAGGAGTGGAACAAAGGAGACCAACCTTAGTCCTGTGCTTAATCTCCTCTCCTTCCTGATAGAGCTTTGTTGCTTATTCTTCGTCTGCCCAACTTCAAAGAGCACCTGTGGAATCAAAGCAACATACTACTATCGAAGAACAAATATCTATATTCATAAATAACACAGGACCAGATGTTTGTTAACTATACAAATGCATATATAAGCGAACATACAAGAATATGGAGGAAAAATTGAATAGCTTTATTAAGATGAAAAGTAGCAACATGATTACAACCATATGTTCTAACCCAGCATCATCCTCCAGCTATAAAGCCCTTCTTCACCTCAAGTAAAGCTTAGATCACCCAACACTATGAATATACACCAAAAAACCAACAACACTTCTCTATAAGATACAAAATTCCAGCCTCTGGATCTCTGTGATGAGGGATCCATATATAGATGATTGAAGGGAGGTGAGTCATCTTCTTGTGTCTTGATTAGTGTCCTCTCTCTGATAGTTCTTTCTTCCACTTGGAGAATGATGATCTATTACTCATCCTTGGTTGAAAACAGAGAGGCAAGTGTCAGAGGGGAAGCTTCTGGAAGATTCCATGACCTTCCACCTCGCATTTTTTCCCTACCATTTGTCTATTCCCAACCATCGCACCCTACAGAGGAGAAATTTAGTATGCATCACACCCTACATAATAGCCATTTAGTATGCATCACACCTTGTGCACTTGGAAGGTGATATGCATCGCACCCTCTGCACTAGGTTTTCAGTATGGTCCAGTTTTGACCATTTATGAGCAGTTTTTAGTGGAGAACATCTGGGAGATGATGTCATCAGCTGACCTTTTTCCTTTAGGTAGTGAAGAAACCCTTTTAGGGACTTAGAAGCCCTCAGTTTATGGACATTATGACTGGGGTTGAAGTGCCCAAAAATGTCCATAACAGTCCTACCTCTTAGAACGCTATTCGTCTTGGTGATGATCATGCCTCCTCACTCCAGCTATATTTTGCTTCCTTCCTTCGAATAGCTGAAACAAGAAAACAAAGAAAAACAACAAACATGATAGCATACAATATTGTATTCATCCTACTTAATAGGACAAGGAACATTAAGCCATAAATATGTAAAATAACACTTCATGTAGGAAATCAATCAATAGTTGTATTCATATAAATCAGAAAGAGATTATAATCAATTCCTTAATGCTGTTGGTCGCCTCTGATGTATCCAGGTTCCCACACTCCTACTAGCATCTCATGGGTAGCTCCCAACAATGGAATTTTTAAGGCCCCTCCCCTCTAGTCTCAAACCAAACCAAAAAACACTATCCTCCCTCAAACATACACTAGAAAGCTACAAGCTATAGATGTCTTATTAATCATTCAAACTCACTCCAAACCTAGTTTAGCTTGGGAAAGGAGAGGTTTATATAGCTTGGATGGATGGGAGATGGTTCCTCTCATCATGGGAGAAAGTCTTATCTCTTGAGTTTGTTCCATCCTAATAGGGGAAAGGAGCCCAAAGTGACTTCCTCGGCTCCATCCAGCCTAACCATCTACCAGAATTCCATTACGAAGCTTCTAGAGTTGGAAGCTTCAACTCTATATTTAAAAAAGTTTCCAAAAGAGGATCAGGTTGACTAAAAAAGGGCTCAATCACTCCGTATGGCACTAGGGCTAGTTTTAATCTCTGCAAATTGCCACGAGGAGGAAACTAGTTAGTAGAGTCGGTCTTGTAAACTGGGATAAAAGGAAGATTCTTGGGAAATGATGCAAAGGGAAATTATTATGCTCATAAAAAGGGACATACCGGGAGTTTCTTCATGATGGGAAAGCATGTTGAGTTCACTGTAGAGGTCCTCCACGATCATGGACAGGGAGTACAGGGAAAGTGAAAAAATGTTGTGTAACACCCACCACCAATTTTCTTCCACCACAATTGTCATTGGTGATCACATGAAATATCTAATTTTAAGGTTTCATTATGTTGTTTAACAAGAATACACATTTTTATGTTTAAGTACACTCATATCTTCCACTCTAAACCATCTAGTTCCATCCTGAATGCTCCCGCATCTTCACTGGATGTGGAATAACATCCCTCACCATGTACTATATCACTTTTCTAGCACACCATTCTCCTTGCACCTAAAACTACAAACCAATTTTGCATTGATCCCTCCATTCACTAGGCCAAATAATGCTTGGCAACAAAAACATCCTTCTGAAGCCAAAAGAAATCAACCTTTGGCTCTGATGACAAATGAAGAAATTTAACCGAAGATAAAACACATTTACCAAGAGAATTAATAAATAATATAAAGCAACCACAAGACACACATATATTGTGAAAGCAATATTATCTTGGGAAGACCCCAACTCGAGGGGAAAACCCAATCCATTCAATTTTCATTACCTTTGGGAAAAATCATGGCCAACCTGACCAAGTGAGTGTTTACCACTCACCTCCCTTGGCCTTACTTTACAATGAAGTCTTCCCAATGTTTTATAGGTTCCACTACATGCAATACCATGGGGAGAAAACCATGGGTACAATATACCACGTGACCAAAACCTCCGCTATTAGACTTGGTTAACTTTGACTATATTCCCGAGTCAAGTTTATCTAACATATCCATTTGCATTCTTGCTGCTATTACTGTTGCACTTCATCATTGTTTATTGTTTTTTGTTGCACATTTACTTAGTCATTCTTCCCCACAACGCACTACTACACTTAGTCATATAATGATCTAATCTAAGTTTAGGCTCGTCATAGAGTCACTGCCATCCATCACACAATCATAAGCCATAAGTCACTATCATCCATAATAGTCAAACACATATATCAAATATCAATGTAAAGGATACAATAAGTATGTATAAAGGACAATTTGTATCACTTTCAACTATGATAATCACAAAATCACTTCCACATAAGATCATTGTCATTGTCACAAATTCATTTCATCATATAGTAGAACTCAATTCTCTCCTCAAACACTTTTGTCTTCTTTCTGTTGTAATACTCTCTTCTGATCATCAGGACAACTCCCTTTTCTACTAGAAACATTAACTCATACATCATCACCATCAACCCTCTATAGAACTATTCTAGTGATGCTTGAGGGTGCTTCAACCACTTCTCTATTTACTAATGCTTATCTATTTTATGCTTTTGCTACAATGGTATGCCTGAGATGTCTATAACTACCACTTACAACTTATTTCAATGACTATATAAAGAGGGAGACATATCCCTCATATCAAAAGGAATTTAAGATATAACCTTTACCACTATTTAAGATTTCAACAATTTAATTCAAGAGATTACAACCACACTTTACTTCTTGAATGAAATCATTGTCTAGGGCATAGAATTGTATTGGATCCTAGACCATGGGATATCCTCTCCATAATAAGTATTTCAGACCAAGAATCGTATGAAGTGATGTAAAATACCTTCTACCAACAAGGAAAAAAATAGTGTCTCAAATATCAATTCTAAAACAATAATGAGTGCCTTGCAGATGCATAGGTTTTGTAAATATTTGATACCATCGAACTGTCCTCATATCTATATCAAGGTATAGGGCCAAAATAGATGCCTTCAACTTAGAATAAACAACCTCATATTTGTTAGAGTCCAACCGTAACCCCTTTATTTATTTAATAATCCCACAGGGCCTACTCATAGTCATAGTTATTTAGTTGAGTCAATAAATCTCGTGAGCAGTTATCCAGATTAATAATAGTTGTACGTAGTCGACCCACATTATAGAAAAGGGATCACAATTAGTTATAAACATGTCATAGTTAATAAATAAAGTGGTTAACCTGTATTATGGAAGGACCACTAGTAGTTAGGGTTTTGGATGTCATAAAGCTATAAATAGTCTTAGACAGTAAGGGAATAACATCGAGCCTTACTGTGATTGAGTTATGATTTGTTAGAGGTTTCCCCCTCAAAGAGGCAAGTGAACATTGTATTTTGCTTCTAAATAATAAAATATGTTTGTAGCTTGTCTTAATTCTTCTAATATTTCTATGTTTTCAGGCTATATTGTTTCGTATTCCCAGAATTCTAGTTTTCTCTCAGGTTAAGTGCATAACAAGTGGTATCATATAACTTTCCAGGCCCAGTTATACCTCCAATTTTCATGGAATCGTTTTTATGCTAGAGACAAGTTCCAATGTCTTTAAACCATGAGATTTGTCATTCAGCACATAAACCTACGAATTTGGGGAGGCATGCACACATGAACTACAAGAGGTGGTCATGCTTGTTGGACTCTCTTGTAACCCCTGTGAGTACCAATTCGAATAGTAATGGATTAGATAGAAATATGCATGGACTGCAATTCCATGTACCCTTGGGTATATGAGAGGCCCTACTAGGGTAACCTAAAACCTAACCTTAGATAAGACATTGGTCGTCTCCATGCTATAGTACACTAATAATAACACTAGGGGAGATTACTCATATGTACAATAGTTAGCCAGGTAGTACGACTAAGTGTATGGTCGATCCTCCTTAGTTAGTGCCCTGAAACATTTGGTCGAGTATTATTATTGGACCCTTGCATATATTGCAATCTATAGCACCTGACTCTCCTTTGAGACCATAGTTCCCTCTGCGATTTGAAGATCGATCCCTACCTTTTCATTAATAGCAAATACAATAGCTAGGTTTGGCCATCATTGTTTAGATAAGACCTAGTAGTTTGGGTTTTGTCATCAATTTACAAATTAGATTCAGTAGTTTGGGTTTTCACAATGCAAATAAAACTCTTTGTGTACTGATGGTTTCCACCACCATAGTTCATATCATATTTTCGCAACACATTCTGCAGTACCAAGACCTTGGGGTTTTTGTTACTACTATCTTGAATTGGGCCACTACTGCATTGATCAACTAGAAGTAAAAATCCTTTTGGAGTGGAAAAAAGAACTCCTTTCAGAGTGAAAAAAAAAAGAAGAAAAAAAAGAAGAAAATATTCTAGGGCCATCATGAGATGCTTGAAGGAGACCTAGCCCATACGATTTAGGGCAACAAGTTGGTCACACTAGTACCATTCACCTATAATCCCCCACTTTTCATGGAGTCCCAAAATTTTCCCGACACTACTTCAATTGAACCACATAACTAGACTCCTGAGTTTGCCCACTTTCCAATCATACTGCTCTCAAGAAACTAGAGCTAGTGTATGTAAGGTACCATGTCTCAAGTTATGGTTGTAGGGAAGGCAATGGAGAGAGTCAAATTACTTGAGAAAAAATTGAGACCTTCTAGGAATCCTTTAACCAAATCACTAACAGATTGGATGACCTGAAGAGGTATCATGAACCCAAGAGGGAAGAACCTAGTGTTGATTCACAAGTAGAAGGAGAATCAAATTATCACATTAATTTCCATGGAGGTCACCAATATTCGAGCCACCAAACAACCAATATAGAAATGTGCAAATTTGATGGCTCTAATCCGACAGTATGGGTGGCACAAATGGAACAATATTTCCACCTTAAGAATATCGTGGACGATGAAACTAAACTATATGTGGGAGCTCTTTACTTGGACCAAGAGTGATGATAGTGGTGGGAGTGGCATAAAAAATTCTATCTAGGAAGGCCAACTTGGAACATGCTCTAAAAACCCACTTATGACTGCTTTGATTGGGAATATCACTTTCTATATTGTCTCAATAAGCTCAGGAAAATGGGTATGGTATGGGACTACATTGCAGCCTTCAAACAATTAGCCATCTGGACTGAAGGACTAGAACATGGCTTTTAATTCAAATGTTTCATCAGTGGCTTAAAGGAAGCCATCCAAGCCCATGTTTGAAATCATTGCCCAATTACTTTGTTGGAAGCATGCAACAAGGCCATAGAGGTAGAATTCGCTTTAAATTCCCAATTCAATCATCCAAATTTCAGCAAAAGTGCATGTCCCACCCCAACTACATGCCCCAACCAAACATTTAACGTGGAATGAAGGAAACAAAGACTTTTCTACTATTGTGATGACAAATACTCCCCGTGGCATAAATGTAAGGAACCAAAATTATTTCAAATTGATGCTACTAAAAACAAATTTGTTGATGAATCTCCATCCAGTGAAGTTACTGAGGAGGAAGAGAATGAAGTTGTAACAACCCTGGACACTGATTCTCCAACTATAGCAGATGAGCTAGTTATCTCACTCAATGCCCTAGCCGACATTTCTTCTCCCCATACTCTCAAAATTTGAGGGTTTCTTAAATGTTGGCTAGTAGTGGTGTTGATTAATCGTGGAAACACACATAATTTTGTCCATAAGAGAGTATTAGAAGCATTTTATTATTTTGTCAAGGCGGTATCTAATTTACAAGTTCTTATTACTAATGGCGGGACCATGAAATGTGAAGGATGTTGTAAAAATATTAAACTTGAAATGGGCGATTACCACCTCGTAACCCACATGTTTGCCATTAAAATGGGTAGTTGTGACATTTTCCTTGGGGTTGAATGAATCCACACACTTGGCCCTATCACAATGGAATTCTTGGAGTTATATACAAGATTTAAGTAGAAGGACCACATTCATACACTACGGGGACTCTAGGAAGGTACCCCTTCTATTGTAATCTTGCATAGAATGAAGAATCTTTTAAAAAGGGCCATCATGGGGTAGTAACACAATTTAATGTCATTCATGCCATTCAATCCACTCCTCCACCCATTCATCCTGATATGCAATAGGTATTAAATAGCCACCAATGGGTCTTTGAAAAACATAAGGATCTACTGCCCTCTAGAGTGAACATGATCATATCATCCCTTTCCTTACGGGCACCCAACCACTAAATGTATGCCCCTATTGATATCCTTTTGCCAAAAATAATGAAATTGAAAAAAATCATCAAGGAACTCCTCAAAATTTGGTGGTATTCAACCCAACACCAACCCTTTTTCATCTCCAGTGATCATGATTCTAAATAGAAATGATGAATGGTGGATGTTTCTAGACTTTAGGGCCCTTAACAAGCTCACTATCAAGGACAAATTTCCTATCCCAATAATTGTTGATCTGCATAATGAACTACATGGTGCCAAAAATTTTACCAAGTTGGACCTTCGCTAAGGCTATCACCAAATACGCATGAAGGAAGTTGACATTCCCAAGATAGTCTTCTTGTATAAATTCCTTACAGAATCAAATGGATAATTATAAATTACTAAAACACTTAACTTGAATCTACTCTACCAATTGTTGAAACAATTAAATGATCGCAAAATCATGAAGCATAAAAAAGAAAGAATTAAATCAAAACATTACATAATGATTTCTTGGGGAAATCCATAGCTAAAAAACCCACCTATTTGTATATTGCATTAGTAAAAAATATGAGAATATTACAATGTTTTTCTCATACCAGCCAAACCTCTACGCTATCTCTATCTGTCTCACAACTTCCTAGACAAGCCTAGGAAAATATTTAACCAAATTTTAGCTTTCCCAAGTCCATATTTCCTTGCATTGCTTTCTTTGGAATTATCCCCCTATTAATTAGGGAAATCCTTAAGAGGAATTGCATAATCCATCATATGCCTTGCTTTGAATGCGTGCACCACCTATACAATTTGGATGATTATACAACTGATAGTACATTTCCCTTGAACTTCAATATGACCTAGGTAACTCTAATATCTTGCGTACATGCATTATTTGTGGTTGATTTATCAGTTAACTGGTTGAATAGTGATGATACACCCCACTACTAGACCTCCTACTAGTTCCTATATCAATTAAAACTAGTTTAACTCAATTTCACTCAATTAAATTGAATTAATTGATTACAACTCAAAATAAACTCAACCAGAGCTCCTATAAATTAGAAAACTCTACATGACTCAAGTTATACCCTCAAATCAAATTAACTAAACCAGCTAAGTCAAACTAACTTAGTTAACTTGTACAAATTGTCATGAGATGTGGAATTACAATTTTATCCAAATTTAATTCAAGGGAAAATTAAATTAGGATTTTTCTTATTGAAAATTTCAACACTCCCTCTCAACAAGAAAAGGATTATCAGATACCCCAATCTTGCCTCTATGGATCTCAAATTTTCCTCTTGAAAGTGCCTTAGTAAATACATCTACATCATGTTCCTCTTTAGGAATGTACTCTCTCAACATGATATCCCTATCCACACAATGCCATAGATGGTGGTACCAGATGTCGATATTCTTGGACCGATCATGAAAATTTGGATTCTTAGAGATTTTGATACAAATCTGATTTTCACAGTAAATGATTGTAGGATCTAGCTTCTGACCAAATAACCCAAAAAATATATTCCTCTTCCAGATAGCCTCACAAGTTGCTTGACTAGTAGCCATGTACTCTACTTCTGCTAAACTAACTGCAACCAATCTATGCTTCATGTTGTAGCAAGGAACTACTAATGACCCAATGTTGAAGATTCCCACTGATGTTCTCTTCCTATCTAATGGAATCTGTGCCTAATGTGCATCTATGAATCCTTACAACTTCACTCCATTTGTCTGCCTGTACCGAAGAACAAACTGAGGGGTGCCTCAGAGGTATCTCAACACATGATTTTCTACCTTCCAATAGAGTTTTGTTGGCTTAACCATTGCTTGACTAAGCTAGTTAACTGCATGACACATGTTCGATCGTGTGTTCACTAAGTACATAAGTGAACCCACAAGCTACCTGTAAATGGTATCTTTCACTACTTCACCGAAAGTAGTATCTTCCTTCCTTCAATTCCCTGCTAGAAGAGTCTCCATGCGCTTGATTCTCTCCATGTAAAACATATTCGGTATCTTGTTTGAATACTTTTCCTCAGAGACAAATAGTTCCCCATCTCCTTTCCAAATTTCCAAACCAAGGAAATATTGTATGAGCCCCATGTATCTCATCCCAAATTCTCTTGCTAGATACTCTTTGAAATATTTTATGAGCTTCTCATCACCTATTAGAATTAAATCACCGACATATAATACTATAATCAACAATTTACCTTCAACAAGAATATGGTAAATGTTCACATCTACTTCACTTTTGGTGAAGCCCAACCTAGTGAAATAGTTGTCGATCATGGTGTACTAGTACGTGGTGCTTATTTCAATCCATAGAGTTCTCGCCTAAGTCTGCATACATGTGACTCTCTATTGCAGGTATAAACTCCCTCTGGCTTCTCTATGTACACCTCTTCCTCAATCACTTCATTGAGGAAGGTTGTCTTCATATCCATCTGGCATATCTTCCATCCCATCTACACTGAAAGTGTTAAAATACATCTAATTGAATAGTAACTTGCTACTAGAGAAAATGTCTCCTCATAATCAATTCCCTCCACCTGATAGAACCCGTTTGCCACAATGTTGGCCTTATATTTCTTGACACTCCTATCTATTGCTTGCTTCACCTTGTAGATCCACCTAGATCCTACAACTGACTTGTTCTATGATCTTGGGACAAATTCCCAAACATTGTTTCTGATAATGAATTCATACTCCTATACCATGGCATCAAGTCATACTGGTGGTTGAATTTCTTCCTCGAATGAGGATGGCTCAATATCTACACTATCTCTCATTACATCCATTTATCCTGTGTACTGATCTAGTGACCTCTTATGCCTGCACTATGATGTGGGTTCTCCCACATGCTCTCTAGCATCATGCATCAGTTTGTGAGCCTCTCAGTTGTGGTTCCTTCCATCTTTATATGTATCTGCATGAGTGGGTTCTTCCACTCTCTACTCCTCTACTTGTGGCTTCTCCACAGCATCCTGAGGTTCTTCCTTTGGAGCTAAAATCTCCTCAACTCCATGTAACTGAAGCTCCCTCTCAAGGTAACATATCATGGACTTCTCTTTATCAAACTTCACATCTCTACGAACGAATGTCATCTTGTGAGAAGGCATATACACCCGATAATTTTCATGTGTATCAATGTACCCCATAAATAAGCCCAATTCTTCTGTTGATTCAATATTTTTCCTTGCATCCTTGGAAACATGATAGTAAACTGATGAACTGAACTTTTTTAAAGTGTGCCACATCTAGTTTCTTACCTTAATAATCTTCTTCTAGTGTACTCATCTCGGGAATCCAATGAAAACTCCTATTATGCACATATACAACTATGTTTCATGCTTTCATTGATAAGTGCAACAATAGGCCTTGATCATGTAACATCACCCGTGCATCTCCAACAATGCTTCTATCATTAATTTTTGCAACCCCATTTTGTGGTAGGTTATTGGGTGTTATTAACTCCCATCGAATGCCTTCTGATGCACATAAGTTCTTGAATTCATTAGACACATATTATCCACTATTATCAGTCATGAGAGCCTTCACTTTCCTTCCTGTGTCTTTCTCAACAAGTGCTTTAAATTGAAAAAATTTGAGATTACCTAGTCTTTCTTCTACATGAAGAATATATATCACTTAGGTGAGAAATCATCTACAAATATTACATAATACCTGTGCTTAGCTGTGGAGATTGTCAAGAAAGGTCCACACACATTTGAGTGGACTCTTTCAAGAATTGCTTGCGCTCAACTATCCTTATCATGAAAGGTGGATTTGGTGTACTTCCCTAATGTACATCCTTTGCATGTATATCACTTCTCTAGTTCACCCTTAGGAAGTCTTGTAGAAATCTTTTGTATGATCATCAAAGCTCCATTGTGTAGATGACCCAATATTTTGTACCATAAATTAGCAATGTCTTGTGTAACAGCCCGAGTGAAAATTCCATGTAAAAATATATAAATACCATAGATTATGGGATACATATTCCAAGCTGAATGGTGGGTAGGACATCCTAGGGGTGTTCATTTGGTTGTTTATGGTTAAGGAAATTGGCAAAGGTAAGGCTAAGGCATTAAAGAGGCAAAAAGGTATTTTGTCACATTTATTTATGAAAATAATGGAAATTAGGAGAAAAGGAAGGTGAAAGGTCACCTTTTTCATGTGAGGAGGAAATTGGAGGAAAATAGTGGAAAATGAAGGAAATAGAGGCCTCATTAATAAAAAGGCTTATGAGGATTAGTGGGAAAGACTTGGTCAGTTCAGTTTTGGAGCTCTCTCATTATTCTCTCTCTTTCTCTCATACTCTTGGTTACTTAGAGTTTTCTTGGAGCACTCTTGGAGGGTGTGGCATACTTGGATTCTTGGAGCAGGAAGGTAAAGGAAGAGCAAGAAAGCACAAGAAGGCATTGGCATCAGCAACTACATCAGGTTTTCTTGCCAGTACCAAGATGCATGTATGATTTCTTCACTAGTTTTGACATGCATGGCACATGCATGTGATTTCTTTGTTATCATATGTCATTGGCATGGAGGATTTCCTGGATCAACAGTGGATTGCCTAGCCTTTCCATTTCCTGGACAACCATGGTGATTGCGGGTTTACTTTCATTGTTTTGTTTTGGTTGGTTCTCATTTTTCCTTAGCTTGGGTTAAGTTACTAGTCCTAGAAGCCTTGTAATAGTTTGGGTTGAGTTACTATTCCTAGAAGCCTTGGTTGGAAAAATGCTTTGGAAGCCTTTGGTGGGTTGAGTTACTAGTCCTAGAAGCCTTGGTTGGAAAAACGCTCTAGAAGCCCTGTGTAAGTTTTGGGTTGAGTTACTAGTTCTGGAAGCCTTGGTTGGACAAACACTCTAGAAGCCTTGGAAGGCTTGGATGGAGACCAATATGATGATTGTTTTTGGTGATGTCCAACCGTGAAGTGGAATCATTGTTTGATGGGTTGAGGTGGATGGCCTCTGGAAACCTTGGATGTATTTTGATTAATGTGTTCTATGAGATCCCACATTCATGCTTGGAATATGGCACAAGGGTGATTGGATGAAGAGAGACTCTGCTTAGCCAATCTATGATCAGGTGGAACGTGGTAGTCCCATCTTCGGTTGGTTCATTGTATTTACTAATGAAAAAATTCATTCCCTTGATTTTTCATATGCAAAAGTACTGATGTATATATCGATTTTGATGGATGATTTGTTTATTATATTTTTTTTCCTATTATGTTGTTTATATGCACTTTTACCCTGGAGGTTGTTACAGAGTGGTATCAAAGCATGGTTCAAACACTTGGACTGGATGGGCTCTCTCATAGCTAAAATGAAGAACAAACGTTAATTTTTAGACCTTTCTATCACATTTGTTATAACTTTTCTTTTGTGGAATATTAGAAGTCTAAAATTGGTACATACTAAAGGTAAATCTCGTTGATAATGTGGTAAAAATTTCAGATGTTGGTTCACAATACTTTAGGAATTATGATCTAAGGAAGATGACCTTCCTGAATGCACCTTTAAACATGTCAAGTTCGCATTTCTACAATAACATTTCTTTGTAGGCTTTCAGAAGTTGAAAAATCATCCAAATTGAGGAGAACTAACAATGATTATGTGGTAGAAATTTCATATATTGGATAATAATGCAATATCTTAGGATATATGAGTAGAGGGAGTCGAGCCTTCTGAATGCTCCTAAAATTAGGTCTCAAAAATGTCACACTGACATTTTTATTATACCTTTTATTCTGGGCACTCTCAAGAGCTGAAATGTTTTCCACAATGAGGGGAAATCTCACTGATATTGTGATACAAATTTCAGATATTTATTCGGTATAGTTTAGGAGATATGACCAGTGGAAGTAGAGGTTTCTGGATACTCCTAGAATCGTGCACCAAATAGGATTGTGTTGGTATTTTTGTTATAATTTTTCATCTATGCAATCTCAAAAGTTGAAACTTGAACTATAGTGAGGGAAAATACCATTGATCATATGGCTCAATTTCCATAACTTTTACTACTACATTTTAGGATATAAGCATTGAATCATTCACTATATTAGTTTGCATGCAAAGTGTTTGATGAAATGCTTAAATGGTTCAATGATTAATTGCATACAAATTGTTTGATACAATGCCCCAATAAGTATTTTGTTTGTGGTTGGGGATAGTATTGATGTGTAATAGTATTTCTGTAGTTGATATATTCTTACTTGTATGCAAATAGTTTTCTATATTAGTTTGCATGTAAAGTGTTTGAAGAAATGCTTACATGCAAATGTAATAGTATAGTAGTTGTTTGAAGAAAATGCAGAAGTATGATCATTGTTTGAAGAAAATGTTATTTTTTTTTAGAGTGGATAGTATTGTAGTATGATAATATGGATGTAGCTGATATATTCCTATTTGCATGCAAATAATTTGAAGAGTTGCATGTAAGGAATTTGAAAGGTTGCATGCAGATAACTTGAAAAGTTGCGTGTAAGGAAATGGAAAAGTGGCATGTTTTTAGTTATTATGTTACAAGTGAAACAAGTGAAATGTTTTAACCTAATCTCATGAAAATGTATGGGAAAAAAAAATCAATTTATTTCAAGTGTGGTTAAATTTAGTAGAGATTTGGAGATCCCAATTCCATAATTGGACATCGGAGATCGGGTCATTATAGTAGCTTCCTCCTTCTACCTCAGTGTGGACCATGGATAGTAAGGGGGTATGCTTATAGGTTGTTTGAATGCTTGATTAAATGCGTGATATGTGTTTGTGCTTATAAAATTGTATGAAGGAATGATCTTGTTTTAATACGGTTGTACTAACTCAATATGTGTTGGGACAATTGATATGAACTTGCATGCAAGTGGGTCCTAGTTTTAGTATTATGACAATGATTGTGAGTTGAATGCTTACTATGGCATGGTTGTTAGTATTGGTGAAAGTTGATTTCAAATTAATAGACATGATGTATTGATTTCTGGAAAATGTGACTGACTATGTATGAATTATATGTCACTTACAACTTGATTCCATTATACCTACTTACATCCTTGTATTTTAGGTTACATTTTTGAATATTTTGATTTCATGTATCAGTATTGTAGGTTGATTACAAGAATTGATCGCTTATGTTCGACTACATGTGTTTATGAATAAGTGTAGTTGATTTGGCATTGCTTATGCATATTGTTGGTTGCATATGGCAATGTGTACAACGGAATAATGGTTGGTGTTATGCATGTATGGTCATGGCTATGATTGTGCATGAATAGTAGGTCAAACATGCATTGTGAAGTCATGGTATGCAATTTAGGCCAGCATGATGATATTGGTTGTTATGATGCTAATGTGTTGGCTAAGATAGAGCAGGAGATGCAGATTGTCATAATGAGGTTGCAACATTGGACTTTGGGGTAAGAGTAGATCGTCATACAGGTATTGTATGTTTGACATGCAGGTATGTAAGTTAATGATTTTATATGCATTAGGTTTATATACATTAGGTTTATGTACATATATTTTGATTTTATGGCTACATTCATGATAGATGTTGGTTGATTAGTGTAGTTATATGCACATGTGTCGAATAGTCAAGAATGATAGTAACCTATAGTTGTATGCATTTGTATTGTTTTTTTATATTAGATAACCTGATGATTATGTTGCATGTTGTTGATGAGTATGATATATCGATTATTGTCGTTATATGCTATTAACTTAATGATTAGGGTCATTTCATTGCAATATTGATGTTATAATTTGGATTGGTCATATGTGTGACGGTTATGTTCATTGCATTAAAGATCTTGATGTTATATGTATTGTGTTAACTTGGTTTGGCCTATGCAGATGGTTATGATTGTGATATTCAGGTATGAATCGACATATTTGTGAGATGGTGTCATACTAATCTATATTGACTTTTCATATGTGTGAATGATAATTGTGTATGAGTTTACGATGTGAACATGTTAGTTAGATATTTTTATGGATATCATGATCTTATGAGAGCTTGAGTTGACATGTTGTAAATTTATATCTTGCTAACTAGATTTCTTATGCAGACAAGATAGCCTCTGCTGAGATACATTAACGTATCAGTTTCTTATGTCATATATTTGGTGCTTGACTGTTCATTATGTCATCTAGTTTATTTATTTAACATGGTATGAATGTTTGATGAATTGCATAGTATGAATATGTGTTCAAATGATTTTGTTTTAAGATGATTGTACTAACATGTATGCATTGAGATAGTTGATATGTAATTGGATGTAGTTGATAGTTTTAGCATTATGTCTAATGACAACGGATTATGTCATGATTGTATGTAAAAGTTGATTTCAAATTAATAGATATGATTGTCTTGATATTTTGAATGTGTGGTTGACATGTGTGAGCATGATGGAGGGAGTTGCATGGCAAGAGAGGTTTCCATGAAATCTTGAAGAAGGATTGAGTTGATTTTTCCTTGGGAAACATGGGGATTGAGTCATGGTGTTTGTTGTTATTCTTGTTCTTTTGGTATTTTATGAATTGTTGAGCTTTATTTGTGTCTTTGTTTATGTCTAGTGTATGACCGTGCCACTTTTTTTTGTAGAGTCATGTTGTTAGTGGTTTTTATGGTCTTCTTCTTATTTGTTTCTTGTCTTTCCTTTTATGTTTTGAGTCTTGGGAATTGGTTGGTAAAGAGGAAAGTTGATGGAAATTGGGAGAGATGTGCAGTGCCCAACCGATGATATAAGACCCAGATGAAGCTCTGTGCATGAGTAAGCGCAACGGAAGGTAAGACTATGACAATCAGATTAGATTGGTTCAGTCCATTGGTGTAAATGGATAGTGGCAGTATAGTCATGAGAAAGGTAACAAGAAAAGGTAAAGTAAATGGACCAAAGGTGTCATATGCTTTGGCTATGTTGGGAACTAATGCTCTTAGTGCTTGTGCATAAATAAGAAAGTTCTCTTAACCTAGACCTTATGTGATCTGGTAATTATTTTATGATCATGATTATGTTGAACTTTATATATGTGTACATGTATTTATGTATGTCGTTGTTTGACAGGATCATGATTATTTTATGCTAACATTTATATATGTATGTATGTATTCATGTATATATGTTATTATCTAACAAGGTTGTCAAGGATCATTCTTATGGAGGAATGATTGCTTATGTAGGAGAACAACATGAAGAGGTTCTTGGTCTTACTAGGAACCAATTGGGAAGAATAGTCATGACAAATATATGAGGCCATTATCATGTCGATATGATTTGATATTGTATACTTGTATTATGCCTATGTCTATGTTATAACATGTAATGTTGAAGGATACATCAGCAAAGTGAAAGCAGTGTGGTTTGTGGCATGCTAGGATAAGCATGGATGAGATATCAGAAGCAAGGTTTCTTGGTAAGGATAGTGTGGTTTTGGATGTGTGGTACTATTGTTAAGCATACATTGTATATGTTGTACATGTTGCATCTATGATGTGTGCACTTGTGGTGTTGTGTATACATAACATCTGTACATGTTATTTATGAAATGCTATGTACAAGATGGTACAAGTAGGGTTGTGCGAATATTGCATATGGGGTGTTATATACATATTATATTGTCCTCATGACATATATCAGGGGTGTGCATATGGTGCTCTGCGCATGTTGGATATGCAGTGATGTGTACAGATAATTATATGTACATGTTGGGGATGCAATGCGATGTACAAGTGGTGTTGCGTGCATGTTGTACATGTGGTGTGATGTACATATGGTGTGGTGTGCATGATTGTACGAGTGGTGTTCTGTGCATGTGGTGCTCTGTACATTTTATATAAGTGGTTCTATGTGCAGGCGGTGTTGTGTACATGTCTTGCACATGGTGTTGTGTACATGTGGTCTCATGTACATGTCGTGCATGTCATACTATGTACATGTGGTACTGTGTACATGTTGTACAAGTGGTGTGGTGTACATGTGGCAGTGTGTACATGCTGTGTAGGTGGCATTGTGTACATGTGAAGCTGTGCACATGCTGTGTAGGTGGTGCAGTGTACTAGTGGTACTGTGTACATGTTGTACATATGGTACCAGTGCACATGTGGTATTGTGTGCATGCCATACATGCTGCGTTGAGGGCATGTGGTATTATGTATGTGCATCATGTAGTAATTGTATTGTGGCATGTGTACTCATTGTGTTGTACTCTATGTAGGCACATGTATTGGGTGGTATTGCACATTGGGTATAGATGGATGCATTGTATTGTATACATTGGGTGTAGGTGTATGTGTTGTATGTCAGGAGTGGATGCATTTATTGCATGGTGTGATATGTCGTGTGGTTGTATGTGTGTGATGCACACTATGTGTCTATGCACATGGTAGAGGAGAAGGCACTGGGTGTTTGCTGGGTGTGGAAACTGATACAGTGTCTATACAGAAGAACGAAGGTAGAAGTAATGATCGATGAAGGATATGTATCGGTATTGTATTTTAGTTTTATTATGCATTTGACTTATGATTTCGGTTTATGATGATTACGTGTAATCTATGATTTATATTTATGATGGTTACATGTGATTTATGATTTTTATAGCTGTTTTTTGAGCTAAACTGATGTGATATTTTTATACATGTTGATTTGGTAAAATATGCTAGTTTGACTTGTTCTGACAGGAAGCAAACATGATTGAAAATGTACCTTATTAACGAGATACCAATGAGGTATGATGTGAATTTATTTCAACTTATTTTAAATCTAATGGAATTTATGTTCTTGGTACAGGAATGCAAGAACATGCCCGATTAGGTAGTTGAAATCAACTACAAGAATTAGCAGCTTGATATGGTGGTTTGGTGGTTCCTTATGGTGGTTTGGTAGTTGCTTTATGATGGTTTAGTATTTTATTTATGTTGGTTTATTATATTATTTATGGTGATTGATTTATGCTTTATGATGGTTGATATATGCTTTATGATGATTTGATATGTGCTTTATGTTCGTTATACATGCTATATGATGTTTTGATATATGTCTTATGATGTTTTGATATATGCTATATGATGATTAGTGTATGATCGATATATGTTTGGTATATGATTGGGCATATGTTTTAGTATATATATTTTGATGATGTTGTTATATGTACACCCGTGTATGGATGTAAATATTGTAACAAGCTATGTTATAAAGCTCAACTATGTCGTATGGGTGTATGTAGGTTTTAACCCTGTACAGAAATTACCTACATATGAATTCTAAAGAAAAGAAAATAAACAATGCAAGAGCATAACACATAAAACAGATATGCATAGATATTTTCCCCTGGATCCCAAAACCGAGACTACCAGCTTGATTTTTCATTATGTTCCTTTCAATGTTACAATACATATTTATACATGCCAAAGCATCCAATACAATGGACCAAAAACCATCGCGTCCAAAACCATGGACCGAAAACCATAGGTAGGTTCGGCCAATCTAATATTGGGTCCAAAAAAAAAAATTCCCGGGTCGTTGCCCCAAACCCTATAAAGGGGGGCTACCCGCCCCCCTCAAACGCCCCGGACAGGGGGGTTGCCGCCCCCTCTATGACCCCCCCACTGCGCAATCGGCGCAACAACGGGGGCTCCCCCCCCCCCTCTAACCCCACGGTTCACTATGTAGGTTAGTCATGGAAACAATATAACACAACCCAACAATCTCCCACTTGTTGTATTCTTTCCACGGGGGGCCACAAGAGAGTTTAGTCATTTTTCTAGCCCTAAAATGCCCATTGTTTCTCTACACCAAGAGAACTTCTCAAAGCTCACAGATTTTGTGAATTCATCTGCAGTATTCTTCAAAGTTTCCACCTTTACCAGCAACACCTTTTTGTCTTCTATCATATCCCTCACAAAGTGATACTGAACATCAATGTGCTTTGTCTTTGAATGATAAGTAGGGTTCTTTGCCAAGAAAATTGCACTTTGGCTGTCACATTCTATCCTTACAGCTCCCTATACTAACCCCATACTTGAACACAAATCTCTGCAACCAAACTGATTCCTTTCTTGCATGAGGGGCTTCCATGTATTCTACCTCTGTAGTTGATAGTGCCACTACGGATTGTTTCTTACTCATCCAACTGACTACACCTCCAAATAGGTTAAACACATACCCACTTGTAGATCTTCTCTGATCCAGATCTCTAGCTCAATCTGCATCAACAAAGCCACAAATATCCAACATTCTGTCCAATCTTATTCTTCCTTGGTAGCACAAACCATAATCACTAGTGCCACGCAAATACCTGAAAACCCGCTTCACTACTGTCGAGTGCTCCTTCCCTAGTTTTGACATAAACCTGCTCAATACTCCCACTGCATGTGCAATGTCAGGTCTAGTATAGACCATTGCATACATCAAGCTACCAACTGCACTTGCATATGGAACATGAGACATGTCCTCTTCCTCTTCTTGTGTCTTGGAACATTGTTCAGCAGATAACCTCACACCTACAGGAATAGGAACCTTCACTGGTTTACTATCATGTATATTAAACCTCTACAGTATTGTCTCGACATACTTCCTCTGGTTTAACCAGAGCTTCCTCTTTGCCCAATATCTTTTAATTTCCATGCTCAAAATATAGTTTGCAGCACCGAGATCTTTCATGTCGAATTTGGAGGACAATTGGGTCTTCAAATCCTAGATAATTTCTTTGTCATTTCCAACCAACAACATATCATCCACATACAAGACAAGATAAATAACACGGTCACCAATTAATTTAAAATACACACATTGATCTGTTTTGCTTCTGGTGAAGCCAAGTCCCCGTATAAATGTATCAAATTTCTGATCCCACATCCTTGCTGACTGTTTTAACCCATACAGAGAGTTCTTTAACTTGCATACCAGTTCTTTCTTACCCTTCACCGCAAAGCCTTCAAGTTGCTTCATCTAGATTTCCTCTTCCAAATCCCCATGAAGAAATGTTGACTTCACATCCATCTGTTCTACATCAAAACCAAAAGTAGCAGCAACAGATAAAAGTAATCTAATAGAAGTTACCTTGGCAACAGGAGAAAAAATATCACCCAAATCAATTCTCGGCACCTAGGAATAACCTTTTGCTACCAACCAAGCTTTGTATTTCTCCACCTTCCCTTCTGCATTTGTCTTCTTCTTGAACACCCATTTGCTGCCAATGGGTTTCCTTACAGCCGGCAACTCCACTAGATCCCAAGCCTCATTTTTGTGCAAAGATGCCATTTCGTCAACCATGGCCTCTTTCCAGAGTTTTCCATCCTCTGAATCCACTGCTTCCTTTCATAGTTCTGGGATCATCATCAGTAACAGACAAAGCAAAATTTGAATAGAAAGAAGATGGAGTATACCTTTATGGATGCCTTCTTTCTCGAACTGATCTTCTCACAGCCGAAGTTTCTGGCTCTTCATCTTTTGATTCCTCCTCTGCTATAGAGTATGATTCTTCCTCCTTTAGTTCAAACTCTATCTTCATAGGTTCCTTTGATTGGACTTCATGTTTAATAACATCTTTCACCTCTCTGAACACCACATCTCAACTGTACACAACCTTCCTTGTTACTGGGTTCCAAATCTTATAACCCTTTAAACCATCCTTATACCCAATAAATATGCACTTTTCAAATTTACTATCCAACTTGGTTCATTTCGCCTTTTGAACATGTACATATGCATCACATCCAAATACCCTCAGATGTGAAAGAGAGGGTTTCTTAGTAGTCTATACTTCTTGTGGAGTATTATCCTCCAACGTTGATGAAGGTGACCTATTGACCAGGTAACATGCAGTATCAACCACCTCTGCCTAGAATTCCTGTCCTAACCCGACACCATTGAGCATGCTTCTTGCCCTTTCCATCAATGTCTTGTTCATTCTTTCTGCGACTCCATTTTGCTGAGGTGTATATGGATTAGTCTTCTGCCGTGCTATACCAAATTTACAGAATTCTTCAAATTCCTTGCTGCAGAATTCTCCACCATTAGTCTGTCCTGCAGCACCCTTTATCCTCTTTCTCGGTTGATTTTCCACCAGAGCCTTAAATTCTTTTAAACTGTCAAAGACCTCAGATTTTCTTCTAAGGAATATATCCATGTATTCCTTGAGAAGTCATCTATAAATGATACATAGTACACAAAATTACCCAGTGATGGAACTTTCACAGGTCCAAACACATCACTGCGGACAAGCTCTAATATTTGTTTCATCCTCTTACCACCAGAGGGGAAACTCACTCGATTCTGCTTCCCATATACACAATTTTCAGAGAAATCAAAATCCAAAGAGCTATTACTCATACCTTCTACCATACTTTTACGATGAAGTATTTGAAGGCCCTTCTCTCCAATATGTCCAAGACTTTGATGCCACAGCATGGTTTTCTCTCTAGAGACCACTAGATTTTTTGCTCCATTTTCAGGAACCATAGAACTATTGCACCCGTCAACAATAGTGCTACCTTGCAGCTTTTACAGAGTTCCAATCTAAACTCCCCATATCAATACCAGTGCTCCTCGAACCATCTTGTAGGTATCCTTTTTGAACACTGTCTTTACACCTGCATCATCCAACTTGCTTACAGAAATCAGATTTCTGGACAACGCAGGAATATGCAGAACACACGGAAGGGTTCTAACCCTTCCACCTCACAACTTCAACTTTAATTTTCCGCAACCAATGATTATAGCCTTCCTATCATCTCCTAAGAAGACATCACCACCATCGTATTTCTCATACTCGCAGAACCACTCTCTATGGGGAGTGAAGTCAAAAGACACACCTGATTCAATCAACCATGCCTCATGATCTACATGTGTACTTGAAGAAACCAAGTACACATCCCCACCTTCATCTGAGGTTATTTTTGCCTCTACAGAAGGAGAATCATCAGATCCCTTTCCTTTATCAGGAGCTTTAGATTTACACTCCCTTCTGAAGTGCCCTTCCTTTCCTCATTTCCAGCACACCACCTTTATAGGTTTTCCTGGAGATTTAGATCTCCCTCTAGATTTAGATCTCCCACTCGATGACTTATTTTTGTTTCTGTTCTAGGACCATCCTCATGCAGACAAGGCATCACCATTCTCGTTGTCCATATTTTTCCATCTCATCTCCTCCATCAGCAAGGCTGAGACTATTTCATCAAACTGCAAAGCAGTTGCATTGTTACCTATTGCAATAACCAGACTATCCCACGAATCTTCTAGAGAACACAACAGACTGATGCACTTATCTTCATCTGAAATTTTAATATCAACAGATGATAATTGACTTACCACAGTATTAAACACATTCAGATGCTCTGTCACCCAGTCTCCATCTTTCATCCTCAGGTTATACAACTTTTTCCACAGGAATAGTTTATTCACCAGAGACTTAGATTGGTACAAAGTCCCTAACTTGTGCCATAGAGCCTTCATCGTAGCTTCCCCTGATACATTCAGCAATACTGAATCTGAGACACATAATCGTATTGTGCTCTTTGCCTTCCGATCCAACTTCTTCCATTATTCATAGGTCACTCCCGTTGGTTTAGTACCCAGATCTACCGCGATCCACTGATCTTTATCCACCAATAGATCCTCCGTCTTGAGTTTCCACAACTCAAAACTCTGACCATTGAACTTCTCAATCTCTATCTTTCCGCTACTCACCATCTTCTTTCACCACCAGAATCGATCTCACAGATCTCCCACTGAACAGGGTCTACCACAGGCCCGAGTGAAACCCCTCAACAACAAAGGCGTCCCCTTGAAGCCAAA